>JAXIVJ010013250.1:32500-37803 GCA_036785665.1 Chirona hameri | reverse complement strand
GTGGAGCCAAGCCTCAGGTAACCTCTTTTCCTGGTTGCACATCTCGCTATGATGACAAATATTGAAATGAAGGTAGTTTTTCATATACATTAGCCTCGGATAGAAAATCACGATGACCGGAGGCAGTCATAAAAAAGCGCTCAATAGTACATATCCCGCGCCGAGCCAGGGGGGGGGGTTAGACGCCCCTAAGGTTTTTCGAGGATAGCGAAAAAACGTAGCGCCGCCGTTTTTGGCACAGCTGTTCGGGCATCAATTGCGCACATTATGTACACAAAATACTTCGGGTCATCTCAGGTCAGGTCACCAGACCAGGTCACGTGACCCTACCTCCAAAAATGTTTCCGGTCGTACCACAGCCACAGTTTTTGACCGATCCATTTCGTACTTACAGGATTTCGTAAGGGAAATAGTACCTACATACAATACGTTTATTTCGGATTTTTTTTTTAAATATCGGTGACCTAAGGTCGGGTCAATTTCGTGACCTCCCCATTATAAGTCAATGGGGGAATAATAAAATGCATCCTATTCTGAGGATAAAAGTTATTTCATCCCAATTCTTCTGGATCATGTTATCATAGGCCATTCTTGAAGTTCCAGGTGCAATTTTTGTTCAGTGACCCTACAGGGCCAGATGAGGTCACCGAGGTCACCAACACTTTTTTGCCAATAACTCTCGACAAAATATAGATAGAGGAGTGAAACTGACACCAATGTGTTTGTCTCGTCGAGGCACGTCTCCCAATGTGCAACATGACCTAATTGGGTCACCACTTGACTTTGACCTGAGGTCAAATTTCGAAGTTGACCTAACCTGGTCATCATGCATATGATACAAAGCGCCTTGGCGAGAGAAACACGATGGCATCAACATTATTGCCTATCATTGTTAGGTAAAAATATATTTATGAAAACTGTTTTGCTAAAGAATAGTCATTTTGACATTTGATGAGCTCTGAAGCCTAAACTATTGATCTGAACTAAAATCTGAGGACACTTCGGCCATTGTATTTTTCAAGAGCTTTCCATTGTTTTTTTCTCTCGTTTGTTCCTAGCTATCATACATAGTTCCTGTGATATCTGGGGATTTCTGGAGCAAAGTCCTAAAACTTGAAAATCGGACCCTTCATGAACTCTGGTGACCCTAAATATTGACCTGAGAAAAAATGCCTGAAAAAGGGTTACAATGCATTTTTACGAGATTTCGAACAGTGTTTCAGGTTTTTGTCTACCTCCCATAGGAGCCGAGTTAGGGAGGGGGACGTCGAAACGCCCCCCCCCCCCTCCCCGGCACGGCGAAGGTGGCGCCGAGCACCGGCACGCCACGGGATATGATAATAATAACGGGATATGATAATATACATAATACATATGTACCGAACTGTAACAAGCAACTGGTAACAGTGCTAATGGTGTGAAAGCAGCAAGAGGCAGAACGAATTTTCCGCGCATAAATGGTTCCTGTAGATCTGGAGGAGCCTGGGGGAGATGGCTTGGGGAGATGGTTCTGGCCTGTTCCCACTATTAGTTCCCACTATTAGTCCAGCAAATTGGGCACCGCTGGAGCAGCTTCCGGGTGCCGATCTCCTCGTGTTTGCGTTCGCGTCGCCTTTTTCGGAACTCGGCAGACTAGCTAAACATGTAGCCTGCTTGAAACTTGAAAGTTAATATATTATGAAAGGAATGGGCCCTGGGGCCAGCAATTACCACCAAGGAGAGCCTCTGCCAGACACTTAATGAAATTCATTTTCCCATTTTCCAAATTTGTATACGCAATTGCAAAACTTGTGTCATGCCGCGAAGCGGCGCTAAATATTCCAGTTTTTGACATAGCTGGATTTTGACTGCTGCAAAGGCAATTTTTACGCTAAATTGTAAAGGACGCCCCTGGCTGACAAATATTGCAGCACACACTCTCCTGAGAGGAAAATTGTTAAATTGTTTTGCACTACCACCCCTCCCCCCGAATTCAAAAACGCACCAGACTTATCAAATTACCAATTTTAAACCCAATACAACATTGCACCAGGTGCCAGGTGGGTCAAAATACAGCACATTACCGCTCATTATGACCGCGCCGACCACGGCTAGCAGGCGCTCCAGCTATAGCAGGCGCTCCAGGCGACGGCTAGCAACCCCTGGGCAGGCTCGAGGGGGGTTCACAGACTCAATAGCCCTCTGGATAAGCTCGAGAGGCCCATGAACAGATTCAATGGCCCCTTGGCAAGCGGATAGGCCCCTGAACAAACTTCTAATAGCCCCTGGGCAGGTTCGAGAGGCCCCTGAACAGGATCAATGGACCATTTGGAAAGCTCGAAAGGCCCCTGAACAGACTCTAATGACCCCTAGGCAGGATCATGAGGCCCTTGAACAGAGTCAATGGGCCCCTGGGCAAGCTCGAGAGGCCCCTGGGCAGGTTCGAGAGGCCCCTGAACAGGCTCAATAGGCCCCTGGGCAAGCTCGAGAGGCCTCTGGGCAGGCTCTAATGGCCCCTGGGCAGTGGCGGCGGAAGGTATTTTCGGATGGGGGGGGGGGGGGGGGGCAAAGAAACACAGAGAACCCTCGGGCCAGGCGCCCCCCCCCCCCCCCCAAAAAAAAAAAATGGCGCGAAATGGCGCGAAATGAACAAAAAAACTCGGATTTAGGCTACAATATTATACCAGTAAAACGCCTTTTTTGGGCGATGACCGATCGGGCGCGCTCTGGTAAAGCTAAAACAGGTTTGAAATATGAAACGGTACGGGAGCACACGTGCGCATTGACTGTGTCCCAATAATGAGTAACACATTCAATAGTTTTACCGTGGTTATATCCTAGTATGCATAGTTTTAGGAACGTTCAGCTGAATGGAGATGTCCAAAGTAAATGGCGCTTCCCTGAGACAAACTACATAACAACAATAACATGTATTAACCCTCGCCCTACGGGAGCTTTTTCACCTTCGCCCTACGGGGGGGGGGGGGGTCCTAAAAAGACCCCCGTTAACTTCCAAACCAAGCAACATATAGCAATACGGTAAGAACCAACATGTTGCCTGTCATGTTTGGAATATAACGGTATGCAATTTTTAGGTTTCGGGTCAACGAGTGACCTTCCAGGTCAAGCGAATGACCTCGATCGACCACGTCCAGAACAGCGATTTTGCTCTGTCTGACAACCTCAAAATGAGAAATTGATAAATGTAAATAAAAGGCATGTTCCTGGACCAGTTTTGTCTCAGAAATACAGAAAAGGTAATTATTTATTCGTATCTGGTCAAAAAAAGTCCAAAAAAGTTATTAAAAAAATGACGTCATGAATTTCTTACACTTAGGGAGCCATCACTCAGTCAAAAATAGAGATATTTCTTTGAAATTTGGTTTGAGTATTGTCCATACTCAGTTCTCTCACATATATTCCGTTTTTTAACATCTTCGAAAATTTTGATTTTGTGGTGATTTAAAAAAAAAACAGTTTTTGTTCATTTTGGGGGTCAAAAACCCAAAATTTTGCAAATCCAGGATTGCCATTTTAAAGAAAATAACATTTAATATCTTTGCTTACTTGCGTTTGCAATTTGCTTCAAAACTCTGTTTTCTACGATTTTTCAAACATTTATCGTTTTTCCACCAACATGACGTAATCAAAACATCATTATTTCCCAAATTCTTCAACCAATTTCAATGAAATTTGTACAGCATACGTATAATTGTTGTATACTTAGTTACTTAAAATTTCAGGAAGATGCGCCGCATGTCTAAAAAAGTTATGCAAGAAAAACCTCAGGGGGGGGGGGGGGGCGTCGTTTTAGGACCCCCGTAGGGCGAGGGTGAATAGTACACTTTAGTGTACTATTCACCTTTTTATTTATCTATCTGCATTTTTCTGTGACACATGTATGGTTTGGTGACGAACAGTATAATCCATCACTTTCTCTGGTTTGAATGTTATTTGTAAACCAGTCATACGGCCAGCAATGAAGTAAGTGCTCCATGAAGCGTGACAACGTCCCTGATTGGTCAATGAAACAAATCGCATACATTAAATACGTCGCCGTCCTTGGCCAGGTTAATCCGAAGAATGCATCACGGTTTTCTTAAACGCTTATTAATTGATTACGGATAAACAGTTATGGATACCAGGCTCACTGTACTGACAGATACCACACCGGCTCTCCCCGGTATACCAGGCTAAACCCCCAGGCTATCTCCCCCTATCAGTATAGCATATACCAGGCTATACTGACAGGTTACAGACTGACAGGTGGTCACAGGCAGCGGCAGAACTGCGTGGGCAGGTCACACAGCGCCGGAGGGCATTGTTTTCTGCAGCCAGCGGCGGCAGTGACGGTGGCGGTGGTGGCGATGGCGGCGGTGGTGTGCTGCCGCGCTATGGGGGCATTATCGATCCGGCGGCCCGGCTCCGGTGCGGCCGTCCCGTCCCTCCGCCCGCCCGGCCCGGCTCCCCTGCGTGCGCCGAATACTAACGGCCGGCGAGCGACTGGCCGCCGCGCGATGGAGCGATCCCATTGGGACATCGCATTGTGATGCGGCAAAAAGCCTGCTGTTTTTCTGGGGCGTGCAACATTGTGCCGCGGCTAAGACGGCGCCGGGCGGGATCTGCCGGGCGGGATCTGCCGGGCGGGATCCGCCGGGCGGGATCTGCCGGGCGGGATCCGCCGGGCGGGATCCGCCGGACGGGATCTGCCGGGCGGGATCTGCCCGTCACGCAACGCTCGTTCTGCCGCCGCCACCGATAAAGCAGCGTTCGCAGGTATTTTACGTCAGGTGATGATCCTGCCAGTCGCCGGACGCCGGACGCCGGACGGGTCGCCGGACGCCGGACGGGTCGCCGGACGCCGGACGGGTTCGGCGGGGACTACATTCCGACTTTCGATGCTGGCCGAATAAAAATCCGCCGGCCGGCCGGCTGGATGGTTCCTTTCAACTCGGTGTCGCGCGCTAACTCGCCTTTTTAGAGTTGTCTGCTAGGCTGGTTTTGCTACGTAAGGCCGCCGGTTGTCGCCAATAATGCCAATAATGCCGACAAAATGCCGACAATGCCGACAAAACAGATAAGTGAGCGCCCGTTACCGGCACCGGCGGCCGAGTCGGCCTCCTTTATAGCCGGCCTCTATAGCCTCTATAGCCGGGCTCTATAGCCGGGATAAACAGCCGGGATAAACAGCCGGGATAAACAGCCGCCTCCCGGCTCTATAGCCGGGATAAACAGTCGCCTCCGGCAGTGGCGTATTTAGAAATCAGCCAAGGGGGGGGGGCCACATGCTTTTGGAGCACAATTCATGTTTTGAGTCTTGTCTT
>JAXIVJ010013250.1:0-27500 GCA_036785665.1 Chirona hameri | reverse complement strand
TGTCTGTCTGTCTGTCTGTCTGTCTGTCTGTCTGTCTGTCTGTCTGTCTGTCTGTCTGTCTGTCTGTCTGTCTGTCTGTCTGTCTGTCTGTCTGTCTGTCTGTCTGTCTGTCTGTCTGTCTGTCTGTCTGTCTGTCTGTCTGTCTGTCTGTCTGTCTGTCTGTCTGTCTGTCTGTCTGTCTGTCTGTCTGTCTGTCTGTCTGTCTGTCTGTCTGTCTGTCTGTCTGTCTGTCTGTCTGTCTGTCTGTCTGTCTGTCTGTCTGTCTGTCTGTCTGTCTGTCTGTCTGTCTGTCTGTCTGTCTGTCTGTCTGTCTGTCTGTCTGTCTGTCTGTCTGTCTGTCTGTCTGTCTGTCTGTCTGTCTGTCTGTCTGTCTGTCTGTCTGTCTGTCTGTCTGTCTGTCTGTCTGTCTGTCTGTCTGTCTGTCTGTCTGTCTGTCTGTCTGTCTGTCTGTCTGTCTGTCTGTCTGTCTGTCTGTCTGTCTGTCTGTCTGTCTGTCTGTCTGTCTGTCTGTCTGTCTGTCTGTCTGTCTGTCTGTCTGTCTGTCTGTCTGTCTGTCTGTCTGTCTGTCTGTCTGTCTGTCTGTCTGTCTGTCTGTCTGTCTGTCTGTCTGTCTGTCTGTCTGTCTGTCTGTCTGTCTGTCTGTCTGTCTGTCTGTCTGTCTGTCTGTCTGTCTGTCTGTCTGTCTGTCTGTCTGTCTGTCTGTCTGTCTGTCTGTCTGTCTGTCTGTCTGTCTGTCTGTCTGTCTGTCTGTCTGTCTGTCTGTCTGTCTGTCTGTCTGTCTGTCTGTCTGTCTGTCTGTCTGTCTGTCTGTCTGTCTGTCTGTCTGTCTGTCTGTCTGTCTGTCTGTCTGTCTGTCTGTCTGTCTGTCTGTCTGTCTGTCTGTCTGTCTGTCTGTCTGTCTGTCTGTCTGTCTGTCTGTCTGTCTGTCTGTCTGTCTGTCTGTCTGTCTGTCTGTCTGTCTGTCTGTCTGTCTGTCTGTCTGTCTGTCTGTCTGTCTGTCTGTCTGTCTGTCTGTCTGTCTGTCTGTCTGTCTGTCTGTCTGTCTGTCTGTCTGTCTGTCTGTCTGTCTGTCTGTCTGTCTGTCTGTCTGTCTGTCTGTCTGTCTGTCTGTCTGTCTGTCTGTCTGTCTGTCTGTCTGTCTGTCTGTCTGTCTGTCTGTCTGTCTGTCTGTCTGTCTGTCTGTCTGTCTGTCTGTCTGTCTGTCTGTCTGTCTGTCTGTCTGTCTGTCTGTCTGTCTGTCTGTCTGTCTGTCTGTCTGTCTGTCTGTCTGTCTGTCTGTCTGTCTGTCTGTCTGTCTGTCTGTCTGTCTGTCTGTCTGTCTGTCTGTCTGTCTGTCTGTCTGTCTGTCTGTCTGTCTGTCTGTCTGTCTGTCTGTCTGTCTGTCTGTCTGTCTGTCTGTCTGTCTGTCTGTCTGTCTGTCTGTCTGTCTGTCTGTCTGTCTGTCTGTCTGTCTGTCTGTCTGTCTGTCTGTCTGTCTGTCTGTCTGTCTGTCTGTCTGTCTGTCTGTCTGTCTGTCTGTCTGTCTGTCTGTCTGTCTGTCTGTCTGTCTGTCTGTCTGTCTGTCTGTCTGTCTGTCTGTCTGTCTGTCTGTCTGTCTGTCTGTCTGTCTGTCTGTCTGTCTGTCTGTCTGTCTGTCTGTCTGTCTGTCTGTCTGTCTGTCTGTCTGTCTGTCTGTCTGTCTGTCTGTCTGTCTGTCTGTCTGTCTGTCTGTCTGTCTGTCTGTCTGTCTGTCTGTCTGTCTGTCTGTCTGTCTGTTGTCTGTTGTCTGTCTGTCTGTCTGTCTGTCTGTCTGTCTGTCTGTCTGTCTGTCTGTCTGTCTGTCTGTCTGTCTGTCTGTCTGTCTGTCTGTCTGTCTGTCTGTCTGTCTGTCTGTCTGTCTGTCTGTCTGTCTGTCTGTCTGACCGGACGCTGCCTGTATGGTCGGCCGGCCGGCTGCAGCAGAGGAAGGGGCGGCCCTGCAAGGCTGTCACGACGTCACTGGCCGCCGGGAGCAGGCCGGCCTGTGGCGGGCGGCAGATGTGGGCCAGATGAGGCGCCGTCCCGCCCCGGCCTGTGGCGGGCGGCAGATGTGGGCCAGATGAGGCGCCGCCCCGCCCCGGCCCGCTGGCCCGCTGGCCCGCTGGCCCGCTGGCCCGCTGGTCCGCTGACCCGCTGGCCTGCTGGCCTGCTGCGAGCCTCTCTCAGGCCAGTGGCATGAGACGACATACCGCCCTCCCCCCCCCCCCCCGCCGGCTGAGCAGACAATACCCACCTGCAGGTGCTGAGTGCCGCAGATGGTGACGCCAAGACGGACATGGGTGACAGTGGGCAGGCACGTGGGGATAGTGGTAGCCTTCAGACGGAAAGACGGTGACATGGGACAGTGGGGTGACAGTGGGCAGCAGGGTGACAGTGGGCAGGCACGTGGGGACAGTGGAAGCCTCCAGACGGATAGACGGTGCCAAGGAGGGGGTACGTGAGGATAGACATATATTCCAGACGGACAGGGGTAACAGGGAGCATGCACGTTGGGATAGACATATCCTCCAGACGGAGAGGGGTAACAGGGGACAGACACGTTGGGATAGACGTATCCTCCAGACGGACAGGGGTAACAGGGGACATACACGTGGGGATAGACGTATCCTCCAGACGGACAGGGGTAACAGGGGACAGACACGTGGGGATAGACGTATCCTCTAGACGGACAGGGGTAACAGGGGACATACACGTGGGGATAGACGTATCCTCCAGACGGACAGGGGTAACAGGGGACAGACACGTGGGGATAGACGTATCCTCCAGACGGACAGGGGTAACAGGGGACAGACACGTTGGGATAGACGCATCTTCCAGACGGACAGGGGTAACAGGGGACATACACGTGGGGATAGACGTATCTTCCAGACGGACAGGGGTAACAGGGGACAGACACGTGGGTATAGACGTAGCCTTCAGACGGACAGGGGTAACAGGGGACATACACGTGGGGATAGACGTATCCTCCAGACGGACAGGGGTAACAGGGAACAGACACGTGGGGATAGACGTATCCTCCAGATGGACAGGGGTAACAGGGGACAGACACGTGGGGATAGACGTATCTTCCAGACGGACAGGGGTAGCAGGGGACAGACACGTGGGGATAGACGTATCCTCCAGACGGACAGGGGTAACAGGGGACAGACACGTGGGGATAGACGTATCCTCCAGACGGACAGGGGTAACAGGGGACAGACACGTGGGGATATACGTATCCTTCAGACGGACAGGGGTAACAGGGGACAGACACGTGGGGATAGACGTATCCTCCAGACGGAGAGGGGTAACAGGGGACAGACACGTGGGGGATAGACGTATCCTCCAGACGGAGAGGGGTAACAGGGGACAGACACGTGGGGATAGACGTATCCTCCAGACGGAGAGGGGTAACAGGGGACAGACACGTGGGGATAGACGTATCCTCCAGACGGACAGGGGTAACAGGGGACAGACACGTGGGTATAGACGTAGCCGTGGAGACTGCGGCTTGCGAGACTTCTGGAAAATTAGTGACGCATGGGCGGCAACGCGAGTAGTGCACTAGAAGGGTTGTTCTAGCTGTTTGTAGCAAGCAATCCTTTCAGTTTGGATTGATTTAGATCCAAATAAGATGACGGAATCACGCATTGTACAATGCATATATTATAATATAAAGGTTGGTCATAAAATAGTCATTCGAAAACATTTCCCGCAAAATTTATGTAGATCTGCTTTGATTGCTATTCCGTTTTCCAAATCATCCCGGTCGTCTGAGAACAGCTGCAGATTATTAGCAGCGGCAGTGGGCCCTGGGCCGTGGGCCAGCAGCGGCAGTGGGCCCTGGACAGTGGGCCAGCAGCGGCAGTGGGCCCTGGACAGTGGGCCAGCAGCGGCAGTGGGCCCTGGACAGTGGGCCAGCAGCGGCAGTGGGCCCTGGGCCGTGGCCCAGCAGCGGCAGTGTGCCCTGGACAGTGGGCCAGCAGCGGCAGTGGGCCCTGGACAGTTGGCCAGCAGCGGCAGTGGGCCCTGGACAGTGGGCCAGCAGCGGCAGTGGGCCCTGGACAGTGGGCCAGCAGCGACAGTGGGCCCTGGACAGTGGGCCAGCAGCGGCAGTGGGCCCTGGGCAGTGGGCCAGCATCGGCAGTGGGCACTGGGCAGGCGACCTCACTGAGCAGGCGTCTCACCACACCACTTCCTGGTGAGAAAGTGGCCGCCCTTCTGCCGCCGTTCTGCGGCGGTGTTTTGTGAGCGGTGTGTTCTGGTCGATCGCTGAGCGTTAGCGGCAGCTCGCCGATCAGCTGGCTCCCATCTCCCCCCCCCCCCCCCCTCATAGCCCCCTGCAGCGGGACCGGGGCCGGGGCCGGGGCCAGGGGCGTATTTATAAATCCGTCAAGGGTGGGGGGGGGGGGGGGGAAGAGCCCTCAAGAGGGCTCCTCCCCCTTGACGGATTTATAAATACGCCCCTGCCCCTGGCCCCGGCCCCGGCCCCAGTCCCGGTGCAGGGGGCTATGGGGGAGGGAGGGATGGGAGCCAGCTGATCGGCGAGCTGCCGCTAACGCTCAGCGATCGACCGGAACACACCGCTCACAAAACACCGCCGCAGAACGGCGGCAGAAGGGTGGCCACTTTCTCACCAGGAAGTGGTGTGGTGAGACGGGCCGGTCGCCTGCCCAGTGCCAAACCCCCACATGAGGGCGCCTCTTTTTGTAGCAAAAAAGTACCCCCACCTTTTTTTCTCACCGGATTTTGCTGACGTGGAGACTGGAACGTTTGTGACACTTTTGGCGCCTACTTCGGAACTGTGAGTGCGGAATTAGCATAAAATCGTCAAAGAAGCTTTGATTTTCCGAAAAACCTCGTCGCGCCAGTGAATGCCTTTGTTGTGCCTGTGATGTAATTTCTAAAGAAAGGCCACCCTCAAGTCATCGGCAAAATCCAAAATTGAACGATGCTGATGTGACCATCGTCTGATTCCCGACTTTCTGGACCATTTTCAAGAAAACAGCAAAAGAGTCAAAACTATATTCTCACGTCGGATGATGGACGCATGCTCACCGACATAAATCTGCCGACACCTAGTCTCCCCCGTCAACCCCTCCCCCATGCCGGCCCGCCACGGCCCGGCACCGGTCCGTTGGCCGCCACCGCTAACGGTGACCTTGACGACGGCGACGACGCAGAACAAGGCCGGCCCGGCCGCCGGCGGCGACTGAGGCGGAAGGGATGTAGGGGTGGCAGGAAGGTGCATTTTTCCCGGGGATCGCAAGAGAGCGCTGACCATCAGAGCGCACTGGGGCACAGCCCCGCCGTGTGGAGTTCCAAACGCCCCCGCGCTGCCTGCTATGCAGATCATGCGGCCCCAGGCCCCCTGGTCGGCCAATTTTTTTTACCCGGACCGGCCTATAGCCATTTCCCGGGTTTGGGGAAATTACTTCTGGCAATTTGCCAGGCAAAGAGTTACGTTAATCGGTTTATGTGAACCCGAGCAAGCAAGGGAATAGGGTAGCTATTTTACGTTAAGTGAATTGTTCAAAGTAAATCTAAAGTCTATCTTACGTTAAGTATTTCGTTCAAAGTCAAAGTTAAAATAAAACACGAGACACGTACATACAAAATATTTGTTTTGTTTATTTGCTTTCATCGCCAACAGAGTCATACTCCACTGACAGGCGAAGTAAAAAAGATAAAAGACATGAAACACAACACATATATCACAGCCTAAAGTCGTTATAAAAGTAGAAGATGAATGACATGATGAACGAAGTGATGATGACTATGCGGTTAAAACGTACCTGATCACGAGAGCTCTAAAAACGCCAAAACTGTCATGAAATATGTCTACGTTCAAATGACTGGCCAAGAAAACATTCATGGCCTTAGGGATCCTGCAGAACATCCCTGATTCGATAGTTCTGACTCGAGCTCGAGGCACGGCGAACAGGGTGAGGGTGCGGGTCGATCGAGGCGGCACGTGCAGAGAAAAAGAGTTGAGCAGAACCTGAAAATCCACTCTCCCCCGCATAATGTTCCTCAGGAAGAGCATGTCATGCTGCACTCTGCGTTGTGCTAAAGATGGAATTTTGAAATGGAGCAGAAGGCTACCATAAGAAAGATCATTCGTTTGTCCGGAGGAAGTGTGAGCTAGCAGCCAAATGAGGAACTTGTGCTGCACTCGATCGACCCGCACCTTGTGGGAGTTGGCCGCCCCCGCCCAGACCACGCTGCAATATTCTAAAATCGATCGCACATTCGCGAAGTACGCAGCCAGTACTGCGCTTCGGTTGAATTTTGACTTGCTGGTACCTACTTGGAAAGAGCGGATAAGGAGGCCGAGTGCACGGTTGGCCCTGCTGACAGTATCCGATACATGTGGTGCGAAAGTTAATTTGGTGTCCATCGTTACACCCAGGTCCCTGATCTTACTCACATGTTCCAGCTCGGTACCAGCGATAAAATACTTGGTCTGGACGGGTGCACGCCTGAGAGTCATCGTAAACGATTTGCATTTTGCAGGGTTGAGAGCCAGTCCCCACCTGACGGACCACGCTGCCAGATGGCTAAGATCCCTCTGCAGCAACAGTCCGTCAGATGGAGTGGTGATTTTACGGAAAATTTTGACATCATCGGCATACAGAAGGCAGCCGGATTCTATTTGGCACGGTAGATCGTTAATAAACATCGAAAAGAGAAGGGGAGCCGACAGTGATCCTTCTGGAACACCGGATATAACCGGTTGCCAGTCGGAGGTTTTTCCGTTGACGATAACTCTCTGGCGTCTATCGGACAGATACGAGACGAACCATTTCAGTGCGAGCTCCTTCAAATGGTAGGAGTGTTTTAACTTATGAATGAGAAGCGCATGGTTGACGCTCTGAAAAGCGGCCGAATAATCAGTGTAAATGACGTCCGTCTGGTAACCGTCCGATATGGCCTCCCACGCGTGCTTAAGATAAACACTTAAGTTCGTGCTGCACGAACGCCTAGGAATAAAACCATGCTGCTGCTGGCTCAAAACCGGTGATACATGATAAAATAGCTCGTCGAACACAACACGCTCCAATACCTTCCCGAAGAGAGGAAGCAGGGAAATAGATCTGTAGTTTGAAGGCTCTTTTTTGTCGCCTTTCTTGTATAATGGTATAATATTTGCCCGCTTCCATCTCTCAGGGAAGACACCAGACATGGCCGAAAGGTTACATATCTTAGTATGCGGAATTACTAATTCATCCGCGCACTCGATGATAATGCGAGCACTGATGTCGTCTGTCCCGCATGCCTTATTGGGACTAACCATCGCCAGCGCAGCTCGCACAGCAGCCTCAGATACATGCAGCTGACTCATTGTCTGGATTGGGAATGTCGGTGCATCAGGGTAGCTTTTCACAAGCGGATCGGTAAACTTGGCGGCGGATCGGTAAAATATATTCCATACACACACAGACACACAAGCAACGATTCTAAATAAAAATAAAAATAAAAGAATAAGCACAAAATTAACTAATTAGGCGGGGCGGGTGACAGGCCCAGGTCGATCTGGTCAGTGGTTGTGTGGGTGCTCGGAGTGTGCTCAACATAACTTCTACCGCGGCCGGTCCCGCGGGGGTGCAATTCTCTGCCGTCTAATGGTTTTGAATATACACTCCCGGGAACCGTGTGCAGCGAGTTATGTCGTAGTACCTTGGAGCACACTCCAGATCAGATCTGGTGTGCCAAAATCGGATCTAGTGTGGTAGTGTAGGTGCTCTGAGTGTGCTATAACTGCCGCGACACGGTGCTCAAGCGTGTGCAGCGAGTTATGTTGCAAGATCTGGCCTCTATCTCAGGTATTAAGAGCACACTCAGGATGTGTGTGCGTGATAGTGTTATTGTAGGTCAGTGCGATGCCGTGAGCGAGAGCCTAATCGCACTACCGGCCCTTGCACTGACCAAGGACCAAGCAATGAAGGTGTGGGGGTGTGATAGCAAGTGTTAGGTGATGCCTGTCGACCAGAAGCTCCCTGGGCCTGGGAATAATATAATAAAAATAATATAAAATAAAATAAGATAGTATATAGTAGAATAAGTAGAATTGTGTAATGACCTATTGTGTGGTGTATTCCGCCGGGAAAAGTCCTAATTAATTTTTAAAAAAACGGAGCCTAGCCAAGGGGAAAACCTGTGCGTTTTGCCAAATTGCACAGTAAAACCCCATGCTATTACGTTATATAAATAGTTCTAATCGTGTTGTATGAAGAAAATCATAAAGAAGTGTGATTAACTCGGGATGGGAGTCACGAAGTAAAAAAGTTTGCGAATACTGCACCGCAGTGCATGGGGCGGGGTGGATACTGCACCGCAGCGCAGCGGACACCGCACCGCAGTGGAGTGGACACTGCACCGCAGCGCAGCGGCCACCGCGCCGCAGCGCAGCATCGGCATCTGTGATCAGGGGCGGGTGTTCAATTACTCGGCTCTGGCAAGAGCGGAGTAAAAGGAGGGTTGGGAGGAGCGTTACGTTAATAAATGAACAACGAATTCCAATGGAACCTTTCGTTGCGCGACTGATTTGACAGGGAATCATGCCGCCGCCAACGCAAAACCGCACATCAACCATCGGCGTCCCATCGCAGAAATCCCCCGCCAAATCAGCCACGCAGCGAATAGAACCCTTCGCCTCGCGGCCGATCCAGCAGGGGACCCCCGCAACAAGACACCGGCAGCCAACACGCAACCCCCACGTCAGCAGCAACATGATTTAACAGGGAGTCAAAAATAACTTAATGAAGTATTTTATTGGATGTGATTTATTTTTTGAACCGTCTCAAATTGCGGCGGTAGCGGTTACGCTCAGAAGAGCTGGGGGGGGGGGGTGGGAC
Source organism: Chirona hameri (assembly GCA_036785665.1). Lineage (NCBI taxonomy): Eukaryota > Metazoa > Arthropoda > Thecostraca > Balanomorpha > Balanidae > Chirona > Chirona hameri. The sequence goes on along the minus strand of JAXIVJ010013250.1, from coordinate 18,645 downwards.
TCTCCTGTCTTTTTGACCTTGAAGGCAAGGCAGGGCGGGAGAGTGGCCGGGATGGTGGGGAGGGGGTCAAACTCTCTTCAGGGAGCCGGGAAGGGGGGTGGGGGGAGGGGAGGGATGGCGGGGAGAGGGTGAGGGACCGACTGTCTTCAGAGAGGGGAAGAGGGTGGGAGTTTGGGACTTGGCGGTGGGGGGAGGGGAGGGATGGCGGGGAGAGGGTGAGGTCCCGACTGTCTTCAGAGAGGGGAGGAGGGTGGGAGTTTGGGACTTGGCGGGTGACGGCTCTGATTAGAGAGGCGTCTGTCTCTCCCTCGGTCGAGTCGTCCGAGTCCTCCTCAGAGGACTCAACCGGGGACTCCGCCAGAGATTCGGCGGGGGTGGGAGTGGGTGCCGCTGGGGCACTGCCAGAGTCCAGAAGGGACTCGGCTGAGATGGGGTGGGACTCGGCCTGTTCTGCCGTCGGTGGGTGTGCACCCTGCCGCTGTGTCGGGGCAGGCGGTGGCACCGGTGAGGTGGACCCACTTAAGGTCCGACGGGGGGGGCATGGGTGGGGTTCGGTGGGGTGGGGGAGTGGCGGCCAGGCGCTGGGGGCCAGCGCTGGGATGGGAGGGGGCGGCGGGGCCCGCCCGGCGGGCTCGGGTCTCCTCGACCCAGGCCGCTCGGGCAGGGCAGTCCCGGAACCACGCTGGGTGGGGTCCGCCGCAGGAGACGCACAGCAGTGCTGCGGAGTCGCCACCGACGCATTCGTCCGTGTCGTGCGACTGGGCGCACTTGCCACAGGTGGGATGGCTGGCGTGGCAGGAGCGCTGATGATGTCCAAATCTCCAGCAGGCACGGCACTGCTGGGGACCTGGGGTCCACGCCTTTACGGGTACAGTGATGTACCCGCAGTATATTCGCTCGGGGAGGACTAGGCCCCTGAACCGCAGCCGCACCATGGGGTTCGGACCGGGTCGCTTCGACCCCATCCTCACCACCTCGGTTACTCCCTGAGACGCGAGCTCGAGGAGGAGCACGGTCTCTGTCAGCGTGCTGACTTCCGGGGAGTAAATGAGCCCTTGGCAGGAGTTCATGCGGTCTGGAGCTGTCACCTCGCATGGCCTGTCCATGAAGGACTTGATGACCATGAGGGCGTCAGTCTGCTGACCAGATCTTGTCTCGATCAGCAGCGCTCCAGAGCGGATCGTGCGGGCGTTATGGACCTCTCCTCCGCAGAGCGCCACCAGGCGGCGGCGCACCGCGAAGGGGTTGACGTGTCGCATAGACCCGCCGTCCTTACGCTGGACCAGCAGGAGTGCCGGTCCGTCAGGGGGGAGGTGTCCGGCGGGAGCCGGGCACCGGGACGGCCTGGCTCCTGAAAGGAACCATGGGGGGGGGAGACCCCTGAAGGAGGTCGGGTTCGGGGGGACGGGAGTCCGGCGACAGCCAGGCCCCTGGACGGGGCGGGCGGGGCCCCTGAAGGGGGCTGGGAGGGGGACCGTCCAGGGGGGCACGCGGACGCGCGCCGGAAGACCCCTGAGGGGGGTCGGGGGGGGGGGGGGGGGGGGTAGCCATCGTTGTGGCTCAGAGGAGGAGGAAGGATAGGTTCTAACTGATTACGTTAATTTGCCACACACGACAGAGCGTGTTGGCAACTGCAAGTTAACTTCAAAGACTGGAGGGGACCTAAACCGTGGAGGAGGCCTATTGCCAATCTAAAGAATCTGCCTACTTAAAAATATCTAGAGTCTACCTATATAAGGGTCTAACGACCCTGCCACATGCACGTGGACAGGGTCCCGCACCCGGAAGCGGTGGAGGGCTGGAGCAGGCTGGCTAGAAGGCGTCCGTGGTCCGATGTCGATGAAAGGATGACCAACCACATATTCTAACGACCGGAGAAGCGCAGACCGCCGGTCACCAGTCCCACGGTGCCTGCGTACGACCGGGCACACCTGCTGGCGGTGCGCGACCGGCTGGACTGGGACGCGGCTCGTGGCGTGACCGCGACAATCCGGCACAGCCTACCTGCCCACCTGTCCCGGCTGATCCGCCACCGGCGAGGTAGGCGGACCGACGCCCACACCCGCCGGCAGACTCGGGTTGGATGCAGTGTCGACTGGTCTCGCCCTGCGCGCACAACGGAAGCAGTACATCGGCCTCAGACGCTGGTGCACCCCGTCAGACTGACCGCGCGGCAGACTCGCCGGGAGTACGCAGCCTTGGCGGGCACTGCTGAGCCGGCGAGACAAGACTACAATATCGGTCACATCAATGCCCGGTCGCTGATCCCCCGACTGGACGAAGTCAATCAGCTCCTGCAAAACACCACATGGACATTCTGTGCGTGTCTGAAACTTGGCTCAAACCCGACGTGCTCGACAGGGTGCTGGTATTTCCGGGATTCAGCATACTGCGGCACGACCGCAGTGTCGCCCGGCCGACAGCAGCCCAGCAGACCCAGCCGCGCGGAGGTGGAGTCGCCATACTAATCGCGGACTCACTCCGTGCGGTGAAACTCGACATAGGTGGTGCTGATCCTACGGTGGAGTCCCTGTGGATCTCGGTGAGCGGCCCCGGCCGCCGCACCGTGGTGATCGGCGCCATCTATCAACCGCTGAGAGGACCGACATCCCGATCAGTGTTCGCCACGGTCCCACCAACCCCCAGCCCAGCCCGGCCCAGGCACATGAACACCAAGCCCATGCCCGGAACATGCCCGGTCAAATTTATAATATTGAGGCCCAGGACCGTCGGGCCCCTTCAGATTAAGCATATTAAGCGGGCCCCTTCAGATTAAGCATACGGACCCCTTCAGATAGTATAACACGGACAGGGGTCTGGTAACGTCGATTACGTCACTCGACCTGTCAAAAGCCTTTGGTTGCGTAGAGCGCGGAGCCCTTCTTTCGAAGCTGGGATGGTATGGGATATCATCTCACTGGATAGAGGACTATTTTGCAGGTAGAACGCAGACTGTCAAGGGGGGAACATCTTTGGAGGTACATTTTGGAGTCGTTCAAGGCGGGACACTGGGACCAATCATGTTCAGCCTTTTTATGAATGACCTAGCCAGTCACGTAAAATTCGGTAAAGTCACCAGTTACGCAGATGACAGCCAAATACTGCACAGTTCAAAGCCGGACTCTACTGATGAGCTGCGGCACGTCATAGAGACAGATTTGAAGGAAATTTCCAGCTGGTTCAGTGGAAACGGTCTTAAAGTAAATGCAGCGAAAACAAGTTTTATGATTGCTGGTACTCCAAAAAGCACCGATCGAGCCGCCAGCCAAACGGTTCAATTCGACGGTGTTCAGTTGCATCACTCAAACAAAATCAAAATTCTTGGAGTGACAATCGACCAGCACCTCAATTTCGAAAGTCAAACAGGTAGCGAGCGTAGCACAAAGATGTAACTACACCATAGCAAGCATTAGAAAACTTAACTTTCCGAAAGAGATTTCCAAAAAATTGATACATGCCCTCGTCTTTCCGCTTGTAACTTACTGCCTCCCGGCTTGGGCTCCTGGCACTCAAACACAGCGGAAACGGATCCAAAAAGTTTTACATTTTGCTGTACGAACAGCCACTGGCTTACGAAAATATGACTACGTTTATCGATCCAGGAGAGACCTAGGATGGATGTCATTTGACGAAATGATCGTGATGCGCGACGCGCAGCGCATTCACTGCATAATGTGGAACGATGAGAGCTCGCAACAAATCAAATCTCTGATCGAGACACGAGCACAGGTGTCGGAGAGGCAAACTCGCTCCACCGTAAACGAGTCTGTCCTACAGATTCCCAGACGCCGACTCCAGGCCACAAAGATGATGTTCCCCACCGAGCCGTGACGACGTGGAATGGCTTGCTTCGTGACTTGCGAAGTGGTAGCATGACAGCGCTCAAGAAGGCGACAGCATGGCTTGGTGGCAATGATAAATGCTTTATATCGTCTACTTAGTTTACCAGCATGCTGGTTAGAACAATCGTCAGTTATAATTGTTAGAACTTAGCACCTGTCAGAACTTTACATGCTGGTGAGGTGTCATTCCTTCTAGAAGTGGAACTATGTGTGGTATGTGTACCAGCGGGTGTGGAAGAGCCATTTATGGAACACCTAAGAACAGCAATACAATACAATATTATTTTCACAAATATTGCAATCATTATCTTAGCAAAATACTAAGTAGAAATTGGCCAAAGAAAACACTGGCAATGTTTTGTCAGAAATTGCAGGTTCTTAACAGAAATATTAAGTTGAAATTGACAAAAGAAAACACAGGCAAGCCGCAAGCACGTCATAAATCATAATCGTGGCTTATGGCGCAACAACTGCTGTGGTTATTTGGCTCCCAGGCCCCCAGGGCGGGAATTCCACCTTTTTTTTGGTGGAGGAGTACATATCTTTGCAAAGGAAGAGTACAAAAATAACCTGATGGTAGGCCAAAACCAAGAAATACTGATTTACTAATGAATAATGATGAATAAACTACCAAACCAATTTCCCCAGATCAAAATGTGCTGACAATGATTGGTAGGTACATTAACCTATGCACTCATGCAGATAAGCAATGTATACCTACCTAAGCACACAATTTCTTTTTCCAGGACAACAATTCAGAACAATGCCAGAAAACCGTTACATCGGGGGTCATAACCAGGAAATGTGTCTAGGAATAACATTTAAAATCATGAACTGACCTTCATATCATATCATTCAAATGATTTAAATGCTACACAAAACAAAATACAATACCCACCGTGAGATCAATCCAATTGTTCTTGGTGGGTTAGAGCGCGTAGCTGTTTGGAAATCATCACAATCCTTGATCGCAATAACCCACGTGTGCGTCCGACACCAGCAAGCAATGACGCTGTAGTTCGCTACTCGCTACTATTCTATCAGCGAATGGCGAAACGTCACGGGAACAAGTGAGCTAACGGCCATCCATCTCTCCATGAAGCCAGTCCATTGGTCAAAACCGAATAGGTTTCTGACGTCACAAATATGAGTCAACATGTTACGGGGATAACAGCATCCCAGGCCGTCGTGTCAGGGGTGACTGCGCAGTGCCGCCATTTGCATTTTGCATTGGGGGCTGGTCGCGTTTTTTTTTTGGTAGACAAAGAAGTGCCACATCTAGCGATAAGTGGACGATGCCCAAGCATATGTTTTTCTGGACATTAAATTGGGTTCAAAGACGAGCCCATGCTCCGAAACTATGGGACCGATCTGGGTCATTCCTTCACCATTCGATCCGGCGTCGTCCAAAACAGTGTCTTTCTGAGTTTTATCCATTTTTGTCCAATTTAAGTGGACCAAATTTGACCCAAACCACCCAAAATGGTTTTTGGTGGGTTTGGTTTGGTTTGGTCCATTTAGAGTGGACCAATCTGTATAAAATCCAATATGGCACCATTTTTGGTCACGCCGGATCGAATGGTGAAGAAACTACCCAGATCGGTCTCATAGTTTCGGAGCATGGGCTCGTCTTTGAACCCAATTTAATGTCCAGAAAAATATATGCCGATGCCCAAACCGAATTTCAAAGCAATATCTATATGTGGCACTTCTTTGTCTACCCAAAAATTTACGCGACGCGAGCAGGCCCTAAGGGCCTGTTCCAGTGGCGCCTCTAACCTCCAAGTTGCTCCAACTTGCAACTGTCTGTAATAGGATAGAACTGCAAGTTGGAGCAACTTGAAGGAGGTTAGAGGAGGTTAGAAGCGCCACTGAAGCAGGCACATATCATCCAGGCACGTAGCCAGGATTTCGTCCAGGGAGGGGCGGCGCCTCGAAAGGGCCCCTTTCCGAGCGTTGAAAAGGCCCCTTCCCAAGCGTTGAAAGGCCCCCCCCCCCAAAAAAAAAACGCATGCAAAGGCACGCTACAAGGCTGGAAAATGCAGTATGGCAGGAATGGCATGGGCCATACCAACCTTTAGGAGCTGGAGTTAGCAAACTGCCACATCAACTTTGGAACCAGCGACACGAATTTGGAATCAGCCATACTAACTTGGAATATTTTTGTTGAGCTCAAGACCTGGAATTCTTAGACAAATTGCGCCGCGGAGCGGCGCGAAAATTTTGAGTTTTATGCCCTGGGTTGCTTTCTCATCAATGCGTCGCATTGCGTATGGTGCGGACCTCTAAAATTGCTATATTGTGCGTTTACAAGTGCGGGGAAAAAGTGCTAAAGTGAACTATTTTGCCCAATAATATAGGAAAGTAGCAACATAACACATAAATGCACCGAGAAACTGACCGATTTTTTTCCTAACCCGCATATAATTGAATTTGTAGTGAAATTGCGCCGCGGAGCGGCGCGAAAATTTTGAGTGTTATTCCCTGTACAACTGTATTCTTACTGTTGAAAGGTCCAAGGTCCCTTCAGATCGTCTAGGGGCCCCTCTGACCTTTTCTACGCCCTTCCGGCCTGTTCAGGGACTCATCTGAGATCCGCGAAGCGAAAAGACATGATGTGGGGTGGGTGATATATATAATACAAAGAGGGCTTACTCTACAGGAAAAAATAAAATCGGATCTTTCGGGTATATTGTAGCACCCTGACGAAGGGTGTTACAATATACACGAAAGCTCCGCTTTTAATATTTTGTTATTGTGGAGTAAGTCCTCTTTGTATTTAATCTTCATCTGGGATCTCTACGTGCTTTGACCCTTCCGGTCTCACCAGAGACTCCTCTGACCTTCCAAGAAGCCCCTCTTGTGTGTCAAGGGGCCCATTCGGCCTGTTCAGAGGTCCTTCCGACCTGGCCAGGGACTGCACTGGCTGCTTTGTCGCCCTGCCGACATGCTCAGGGGCAGGGGCGGCGGATTGCGGGGCGTAGGGTACCCAAAATCCCCCTCAAATGAAAATCCTGGGGAGGGGAAGGGTCATGTTACCCCCAGATTGAGCAGGCTAAAATCTGGGGGGGGGGGCAAAACTACCCTTTGCCCCCCAGGATTTTCGACTGGGGGAATTTTGGGTACCCTGCCCCCGCAATCCACCGCCCCTGCTCAGGGGCCCCTCCGACCTGCCAAGGGCCCCTCCAGTCTGGCTAGGAACTCATCCGGCATGTTCAAGAGGCCTTCCGACCGGCCCAGGGACCCTTTCGGTCTAGCCAGGGGCCCCTCTGACTTGCCCAGGAGCCCCTTCGATCGGCCCAGCGACTCTTCTGGTCGGCCTGCGCTGGCTACTTTGTCACCCTGCCGACATGCTCAAGGGGCCCTCCGACCTGCCCTGGAGCCCCTTCGTGCTGGCCAGGGGCCACTTCGGCATGTTCAGGGGCCCTTCTCACCCGCCCAGGGGTCTTTTCGGTCTGGTCAGGAGCCCCTCCGATCTGCACAGGGGCCCTTTTAACTTTACAGGGGCCCTCTGGTCTCTCCAGGGGCCCTTTAACCTTCTAAGGGGCCCTTTCGACCTAGCAAGGGACTGCACTGGCTGCTTTGTCGCCTTGCGACATGCTCCGAGAGCCCCCCGACCTGCCCTGGGGCCCTTCCGTGCTGGCTAGGGGCTCATTCGGCATGTTCAGGGGCCCTTCTGACCCACCTAGGTGCCCTTTCGGTCTGGGCAGGGCCCCTCTGACCTGCACAGGAGCCCTCTTAACTTCCCAGGGGCCCTCTGGTCTGTCCAGGGGCCCTCCAACCTGCTCAGGGGCCCTTATGACCTGGCAAAGGACTGCGCTGGCCGCTTTGTTGCCCTGTCGACATGCTCAGGGGCCTCTCAACCTGCCCAGGGGCCCCTCTGTGCTGGCTAGGGGCCCATTCGACGTGTTCAGGGGGCCCATTCGACGTGCTCAGGGGCCCTTTCGGTCTGGCCAGGGGCCCCTCTGACATGCACAGGGCTCTTTTGAACGTCCAAGGGGCCCTCTGGTCTTTCAGAGAGGGCCCTGGTAGCCCTAAAGGGCCTCTGAAGTCCTCTAAACTCTCTAAAGACCACGCTTCGTGTAGTAAAGAACCTATGATAACGCGCTTCGCGCGGTCTCGTCGGCGCTTTTCGGCGCGCGCAGCGCGCCGAAAAGGGCCCTCGCGCGCCAAAAAGGGCCCTCCTGGCCTCCAGGGGAGGGCGGCCGCCCCCGCCGCCCTCCCCTTGGCTACGTGCCTGATATCATCTATGCCGACAAATGATTGATCATTGTAAACTAATGACGTACCCATTGCCCAGTAGCCATAATATCAAAGAGAGTTTTAATCATTAATATGCTCAAATACAATACTTTTTCCATTTATGTACGCGAAATGCAACGTAAAAATGCAATTTTTTAGTCATAGATGTTGAAAATGTCAATTGGTGCCAGTTTGGAAACTGCATACGTCATAAAATAAATGGTAGCTTTCGACTTGAAAGCATGCAACGTTTGAGCTAGCGTACCCTGTGTGAACCAACCTGTTAGGTGGCCATTCGGGAGTGGGGTGTTGCTTCGAGACAAAACGGATCAAAATATTGATTGAAAATTTTCTCAACTGGGTAAGATTTAATCCTGGATCTGACAGCGACATTTAAAACACTTGAAGTCCCATAAACTGTTTGTTGGGGTTTGAGCTTTGAATTTCCTGTGAATGATTATAAAATCAAGTACAAAGTAGCAGGGCCCTAACAATTTAACATTGGGCCTATGATGTTGCATGGTAAGCAGAAGTCTACTTTTTTGGTAACTTGGTAGCGAGCGTTGGCAACAGATTTGACAGATTTTTGTCAGTGAAGCGACAAATATTGGGCTTTGGCGAAGTTTATGCCGTTGTCGGAGGATCAGAACCCGGCCGAACCGAGCAAGAGAATGGACCTCGTTCGTTGCACTTGGTTGTGCGTCTCATGCTTTGTGAGACAAAAATACGTGAAGTTTCAGTAGAAAAAATGTGACTTGGGCGATTTTTTTAAAAGCCTGAGGAAATTGGCCCCAAGTATGTTTTAAAGGTAGTTTTGCGATAGGTTAAATTGGTCTGAACATTGTTTTTGCGCCTTTTAAGCCACCCTTTCCTAGACTTTGGATCCGCCCTACATAGCCTCCTTTCGCTCCATCACCAGGGGCTCCGCCACAGGGGGGGCGTGTCCCCAATTTTGTTGGGGTCTTTTAACATTACGCCTATGGGCGTTGCATGGAAAGAATCGACTTCCGAATGCCTCTGCCCCCCCCCCCCCATTTTCGGAACGTGGCGGAGCTCTTGTCCATCACTGTCATAGGCGTACACAAGGGGGGGGGGGGCAATGCCCCCCCCCCACAAATGCCCCCTGAAGGTCCGTTCGTGCCCCCTTTGGTCGAGAAAAAAAATTGTTTAAAGGAGAGAATATTTTTTTTTGTTGAAAATATGCCCTCTAAAGATATAGTGGGCTAAATCCGGTGAGTTTTTTTTTGTGGGGGTACCTTATGCCCCCTTGAGCAAAAATTGTCCCCTGGAGTGAATCCTGGGTACGCCACTGCATGGGCGTGATCACGGTGGAGCAGGAGGTATAGGAACACCTGAAGTGTTACAAATTTAAAGGGCCAAATGGATATATTTTTGTAATTTCTTTCAAGTCAACTGCCAAATGATCCATGTTTAATTTCGAGAAAATTGGAAGCTGTCTCTTCCCGCCGTTCCCCTCCCGCGTCCGGGGTTTGGGGGAAGATATCCATTCAATCCTCCCAGGCCATCACGACATTTTGACGTCCCACAACCAAATTAATTATCACGCAACAAACTATATGCTCCATTGATTTCACTCACAATACAACACATAGGTATGCTTGCAAGCAAAAATATCAACGAGCGGTTTTCTGGATCGTACAGACTTAAGGGCATAGTTAATTAGCAGCCGCGTTTCTTTGGGGCGATCGGTTTTTATGTATATGCACTGAAGGTTTTCATATGCACTATGGGGTTTTCGCTGCCGGTAGCGCGCGACAGGCCGGCCCATTGACTTGCGTTATAACGAGTGGTAGCAAGCCGGTAGCGAAATTGACTGTCGCATGAGAACCTTGTGAGATTTGCCGGGAACTTGGGAAATCAGCCCCAGCATTGGGATTTCGGGAGCAGAAATTGACTGTGGGCCTGGAATCCTGGGAAATATTACGCAGTGAATGGTAACTCAGTTTGAAATTGGCAGCAACACAACTTCCACACACAACTTACACCAACATCAACATTCCATTGCTTTTGAATTTGACGGCGGGATTAAATTGTGGCTTTCCGAAGTGGATTTAATTTATGCTGGTGGTCGGATTGAATTTCTTTCGTTTATAATATGGTTCAACTATCAAGAGATAAAGTGAGATGTGGGTACGAGGGATGTAAGTATGTATAACGGACAATTGGCGCACCCAATGTTTGAGAAGTTCAGAAAGCCAGGGCAAGGATGCTGATGAGGTGAGTGATAGCACATAGTCAGGATTTTGGCAGGAAGTAAATTAATTCCCCAGGTGCAAGGGCGCCGCCACCTTCCGAAAGTTAAGGGGGGGGGGCAGAGGCATTCTGAAGTTGATTCTTTCCATGCAGCGCCCATAGGCGTAATGTTAAAATCCGAAAATGTTGGGGGGACACGTCCCCCCGTCCCCCCTGTGGCGGAGCCCCTGCCCAGGGGCCTTAGTCCTCTGGCAGACCTGAATTTTCCTATGCCTACCATGTTTAGGGCCCCCAAGGGCAATGGGAGAGGTGTACGTCTCACCCCTTGGCTAATACGCCTGTGGGTGAGTGGATGTTCAAATGTTAAAGCTGGCCCTAAAATATGTTGCACATGTATGAAGTATATTGTTCGAAATCAGTCATTTTCATCGATAATATAGGTATAATAAGCAGTAATAGTTCAGTAATTCATCTCTCCAGTTAATGGTGTTCTTGAGGTCCCTAATAGAAGAAGAATAGAGTATTATTATGACAGACAGAAAAGTGTACCAGTAATACCAAAGCTATGACGTCACCAAAAACGATACACAATCAAACCTGACCTAACCTTTACAGCAATTACGGTTGCAGGGAGAGGGACCCACGTTTAGAAGTTAGAACGCTCTGCTCACATTTGCTCGCTACGCTGCAGAACCTACAGGGGGCTGTCACCACCCGGACCCCCCCCCCCCACAGTCAAAGATAACCCTCTTTTCAGTCTGTCATAATATTACTGTCAGCTGACTATCTTCTTCTATTAGGGACTGATTTTGCAACCATGAAATATATTTACCACAGAATCTTTCTTGCAAGAATTTAACAAAATGGCCCAAATTGACGACAGTAGCCATAATCTGAGCTTAGAACCAGTTTTTTAGGTAGGTTACATTGGTCTGGACCAGAATATGAAAAACTATTTATGGATGTTGTGTCAGGCAAGTTAAACATACACTAAAATGTGTTTCTCACTAGATTTCAGCCCCTGTATTTTGCAGCCTTTGATATAAATTTTGCTGAAGGGGGGGGGGGGGTCGTACCAACCCCCTGCATGGTCACACAGGTATCGGATGCTGCACTGGCGAGGGTTAAGTACTAGACTGTATGTCTATATTTTGAATTGTTTGTCTTCATACAAAGATAATTCATGAGATGTAAAACTGAATCTTTGAAATACACCACATCCCTGTGATTTAACATGGTCGAGTTATGGGTGATACATGGCTGGAAATACTGCCAATCATCATCTGTTCACGAATTCTTGTTTTGCTGTGGTGTGTTGTTTTTGGTTGTCCATGGCAGTTGAAGAAAGTAACTGTTCTTGGTGTTTCAGTGTCAGTGTTGGATTTTTCATTTCATGACCTTGTCCCAGAGAGTAAAAATCCATAGGTGGAGAGTAAAATTGTATTGTCAGGCAAGTTAAGATTTTCATTTTTGTTTTAATTATTGTACTTGGAAAGTACAAAATCCTGATTTGTAATAGATATGAAATCCTTCTGAGGAAAATTGAATTATATTTTAACTACAATGTCAGTAAGATCAGGCGAAAAGAGAGCAAATTTCCTGAACAAATATGAAGAGAGCAAAATTCTTTGGACCCCCAAAAAAAACAGCAAATGGCCCAAATTCCAAGGCTGTTCAGTGGTATACATTACATAGTGGTTAGTGATGTTTGGTGTAGGCAAGGGCGGCGCCACCTTCCGATTTTTTTTTTTTTTGGGGGGGGGGGGGGGGGGGGGGGGGGGGGGGGGGGGACGGAGGCATTCTGAAGTCGATTCTTTCCATGCAACGCCCATAGGCGTAATGCTAAAATCCGAAAATGTTGGGGGGGGGGGGGGGGGGGGGGGGGGGGACCACGTCCCCCGTCCCCCCGGTGGCGCCGCCACTGGGTGTAGCTATATAATTCCACTGATGATATGATCTGCAAGTTTGCCAGGGAATGCATTTTGAGCAATTTTTCATACGTTTTAACGGTAACGGTCAACCCAACTAGTGACAACTGAACCAGTGACAACTGAACCAGTAAAACTGAACCAGTAAAACTGAACCAGGCCCTGAACCAGTGACAAGTGACAACTGAGGTAAAATTTTGAAGTTGACCTAACCCGGTCACCATTAATATATTGCGAAGCGTCTTGACGAGACAAATACAATTGTGTTAAAATTATTGCGCTATGTGTAACTGATAAGAAGTTATTCACCAAAACCTTTTTGGAAGAAAATGCCATCATGACATTTAGTGACCTCTGGAGCCTAAACTATTGACCTGAGCTAAAACTTGGGAACACCAGTGGCGATTGGATTTTTCATGAGCTTTCTCTTGCTTTTTTCTGTTTGTTCCTAGCTATCATAGTTCCCAAGATATTTGGGAGTTGCAGGAGCAAAGTCCTATACTTGTAAAATTTGACCTTTGGTGACCTCTGGTGACCTCAATATTGACCAAACCAAATAACGACAGAAATGGTTTCGACATGATTTTTGAAGAGCATTCGAACGGTGTTTTGAATTCCGCATACTCCATAGGAGCTGAGTTAGACGCGTGCGACAGAAATTGCCCTAGATTCGTCGTGAGCGACATATTTATAGATATATTTATAGACCATTTATAGACCTCTGATGGTAAGAATGACCTTCAAATTTATAAAGTTAGCATTGGGGTTCTTCCAATCATTTGCAGGACATGACTGATGACGCCCCTGTTCAGGTGCTCATGTACATGATGACTGAGTATTAGGAGGTGTCGTTATTCTGTACTCTGTAGTACTAACCAAGGTTACTATAACAAAAGGTTAGGCAGATCATACGTCACTGATTCTGAAGCTGTATGACTGTACTAAGGCTGTATGACCAAGACTTTATGACTGGGACTATATGACCAAACTGACCCGGTTTTGGAATCAGCACATCTCTACCCAGGGGTAAAACTTTGTATACTTTTGAGGATGCACTTGCACCCCCAATGTTGAATTTTGCATCCCCAATGTTCCTTTTGCATCCGCATCCCCAATGTTTATTTGATAAGGAGGCCCCCTTAGAAAAAGAGGCCCCTATGGGAGGACAGGAGGCAATTATGTGCTTGAAGGAGGCCCCTCTGTGCTTAAAGGAGACCCATCTGTGCATAAAGGCGGCCCATCTGTGCTTAAATGAGGTCCCTGTGTTTAAAAGAGGCCCCTCTGTGCTTAAAGGAGGCCCCTGTGTTTAAAGAAGGGCCATCTGTGCATAAAGGCGGCACTCTGTGCTTGAAGGAGGTCCCTTATGTGCTTAAAGGAGGGCCCCCTGTGCTTGAAGGAGGCCCCTCTGTGCTTGAAGGAAGCCCCTTTGCGCTTGAAGGAGGCACCTATGTGCTTGAAGGAGGCCCCTCTTTGCTTACAGGAGGCCCCCTGTGCTCGAGGGAGGCCCCTCTGTGCTTGAAGAAGGCTTCTCTGCGCTTACCCCTCGCCCTACGGGGCTGACAGCCCCCTGATGTTTTTCTTGAATAACCTTTTACGCATGCCGCGCATCTTGCTGAAATGTTTGGGGTAGCTGAGTTTACAACAATTATACGTATGCTGTAAAAAAATAATTGAAATTGCTCAAGTAGTTTGGGAGATAATCATGTTTTGATGACGTCATGTTAGTGGAAAAACTATATATATTTGAAAAATGGTAGAAAACAGAGTTTTAAAGGAAATTGCAAACGCAATTCACCAAAGATACAAAATGGCATTCTCTTTAAAATGGCAATCTCGGATTTGCAAAAGTTTGGGTTTTTGACTCCTAAAATAAAAATATTTTTTTTTTGGAAAAATCCCCACAAAATCAAAATTTTCAAAGATTTTAGAAAAACCAGAATATATGTGAGATAACTGAGTATGGACAATACTCATACCAAATTTCAAAGCAATATCTTCATTTTTGACTGAGTGATGGCTCCCTAAGTGTAAGAAACTGATGACTGTCATTTTTTTAATAACTTTTTATGACTTTTTTTTGACACGATACGAACAAATCAATATCTTTTATGTATTTCTGAGCTAAAACTGGTCTAGGAACATGCTTTTTTCTTTACATTTATCAATTTCTTATTTTGAGGTTTTCTGAAGAGCAAAATCGCTGTTCTGGACGTGGTAAATCCGAGGTTCACTTGACCTGGAAGGTCACTCGTTGACCTGAAACCTAAAAGTCGCATACTGTTAGATTCCTCTCATGACCGGCAACATGCTGGTTCTTACCGCATTGGTCTAACTTGCTTGGTTTGGAAGTTAACAAGGGGGAGGGGCTGTCTGCCCCCCCCCCCGTAGGGCGAAGGTGAAAAAAGCTCCCGTAGGGCGTGGGTTAAAGGATGTGCTTGATGTGCTTGATGGAGGCCTATCTGTGCTTAAAGGAGACCCCGTGCTTAAAGGAGGCCCCTCTGTGCCTAACCCTATTTCCTGCGGGCGCCCAGAATTACGTTAACCTGCGTGGGGGGGGGGGGGGCAGATTCTGCCACCCCCCCCCCCCCCCAGAGATCTCGAGAACCGCTCGGTCGATTTCGATTGGGAAAACGTCATTCGATTCGTTATGACAAGATCTCTCTTCTTAGACCCCGACATTTTTGTTTTGTTACAAAGGGGGGGGGGGGGGGGCAGGGGGAAAAAATCCGAAAATTTTGGGTGTTTTTTGAAAGGTCATTGCGACCATTTGGCTTGACCGATTTTCATACTCCAAACGTGTTTGACCTTCAAGTGTACTGGTCTTTAATATATCAAAAGACAAAAAAAAAATCATAGGCGTATTCAGGGAATGTAAGGGGGATTTTCTCGAAAAAAATATGTGCTGTTCGTGATTGTTTGGGACGACATGAACGTCACATGTGGGCATTATATGCTGTAATTTGTTAAATTTGATATATTGCGCATAGGCGGATCCAGGAAAAAAACATGGGGGACACCATGCGCGTAACGCTTTTATCATCTTACTAATTTGAAGTTGGACCTAATTTGAGGGTGGGTATCGCCTCCCATGTTGTTATCCTGAGTGCGCCTCTGCCCCAAAAATATGTACAATCCCAGTATATATGATGCATATTGCATTGAAATTGTTTCTGACGCATTTATTGCACTGCAAACTACGAAGGAAGTATGCGCCGCAAAAGGCATTCGTAACACCCTCCCCAAAACAGGAACCTGGAACCGCCTCTGCTGGATCGATTTTTTTTCAAAATTTTGACAACACGCGCCATTCACTTTTGGGAAAAGTCACAAAGTTTCAGGACGGTTTAGAAGCGGCAAGTGAAAAACCACCGGGAGGGGCAGAATCTGCCCCCCGCAGGGAATAGGGTTAAAGGTGCTTAAGAGGCCCCTCTGTGCTTAAAGGAGGCCCCCCTGTGGTTGAAGGAGGCCCCTATGTGCTTGAAGGAGGCCCCTCTGCGTTTAAAGGAGGCCCCCTGTGCTTGAAGGAGTGCTTATGCTTGAAGGAGTGAAGGAGTGCTATGTGCCTAAATGAGGGCCCTGTGCTTGAATGAGGCCCTCTGCGCTTAAAGGAGGCCCCTGTGCTTAAAGGAGGCCCCTCTGTGCTCAAAGGAGGCCCCATGTGCTTGCAAGATGCCCCCTATGCTAGCAGGAGGGCCCCTTGTGCTTGAAGGAAGCCCCTCTGTGCTTACATGAGGCTTTTATGTGCTTAAAGAAGGCCCTCTGTGCTTAAAAAAGGCACTCTGTGTTTAACACGCGCCCTGGAGGGCCTCTGATAATTACACGCCCTGGAGGGAGGAGGGGGATTTCGCCCCCCCCCCCCTATGATCTCGAAAACCACGCAACGTAACGACAGGCGGAAAACGGCGTTATATAACTCGAGACAAGTTATATCGAAATGATCTCGGTCTTTTTTAGGTCAGATCAATATTGAGGTAACCAGAGGTCATCGAAGGTCAAATTTGCCAGTTTTAGGACTTCGCTTCGAGCACCTCCAAATATCTCGGGGAACTATGATAGGTAAGAACAAACGGAGAAAGCAATCGAAAGCTCTTTAAAAATGCAATCACCGCAGTCGAATCGGAGAGTTGGCAAAAAGCACACTTATAGTGCGTTTATCGCTAAGAAGTTCTTCAAAGTCGTAAATAATTAAAGCCTTTTATTTGTCCTTGCGCAGATTTATTCCAGTACCTAACTATTCAGACTTCATCAAGTTGGGCTCATATCCAATAACCATACTAGTTAAATAATTTAATTATCATGTGTCTGTACATTTTTGTTTCGTCGTAATCGGAATTATTTGCATTATTGTTGAATTGTTGGACGTCAATTCGGGGCTTACAGTTTGATATGTGATTTTGAAGTTAAATGATCTATTCAGATAGCTACTGCAGTGCGCTGCAAAAATTATGGAATCTAAAATACTTTACGTAAAATATTGTTATGGGACAAGAAAATACAGCAGTGCTATACAACTAATTGTACCTATGCATACCAACCTACGCATGCGCTGCTAATGCAAGGGAAAAATACAATTAAACGGCGCCCGCACTCCGCTGTGGTCTCCAGCCGAATGCGTCCCGCTGGGAAGGGTAAATTTTACCCCCCCTCGTATCTTCCGAACCAATGACTGCAGCGAGACGCGCAAGAAGGCGATCGATAAGTCGCAACGAGATGGATCTAAAGAATGCTTCAAATTTGTTTTTTAAAGTCATAGGTCAGGTCATGGTCAGGTCAAAGGTTAAAACTGAGGTATTTGAGTTTTTGGGCCATACTTTCCATCCAAAGCCTTAGCTTGCGACTATTACCTCACAAGGTGCTCTCAAAGGTATATTGCATCTCCCGTATAAGCAGGAGTGAAATTGTAAGCAAAGGTCAAGGTCAATATCAGG
This sequence comes from Chirona hameri, assembly GCA_036785665.1. Lineage (NCBI taxonomy): Eukaryota > Metazoa > Arthropoda > Thecostraca > Balanomorpha > Balanidae > Chirona > Chirona hameri. The sequence goes on along the minus strand of JAXIVJ010013250.1, from coordinate 1,491 downwards.
TCACAAAAGGTCACTGTTGGCAAGAGTTCTACGAAAGTCATGCTACACATATTTTATGGGTATTTTACACGTACAATTGGATAGTAGCAGCCATTTTTACAACCTGACACCATATAAGGTCAAGGTCAGGTCACATAAGGTCAAAATTTGAAATTGATTAATCTAAATAAAGGCATGTTTCTAGACCAAGTTTTCCTCAGAAATACAGCAGTAGCATTTATTTGTCTGTTTCTGGTCAATAAAAGCCAAAAAACGTAACTGCAAAAAATGACGTCATGAGTTACTTATACTTAGGGAGCCATAACTTAGTAAAAAATAAAGATATTGCTTTAAAATTTGGCTTGGGTATCGTCCATACTTGGTTCTCTCATATATTCCGTTTGTTTATTATCTTCAAAAAATGATTTTGAGGAAAGCTTTCTGAGAAAAAAAACGGTTTCGTTTATTTTTAGGAGTCAAAACCCCCCAAAATAAAAACCGAGATAGCCATGTTGAATTGAATGTCATGTCCTTTATTTTTAAGTTGTGTATTTGCAATTTGCTTTAAAATGCGATTTTCTACAATTTTTCGAACATTTATCGTTTGTCCACCAAAAATGGTATGACATGAAGTCATTAAAACGTCATTATCTCCCAAAGCACTACCTCAATTTCTATGAAATTTAATTAGAAGACGTAGAATTGATGCAACATGAGGTACTGAAAGGTTGATGTTGTTATCTGTCATAGTTTTCAAGTTATTGAGAAAACTCGGGAGGGGGGAGTAAAATTTACCCACATCCCAGCGGGGCGCGGGTAAGGCCACTCACCTGACGTGAGTGGCAACACATACGTTTCTTAACGTCGGCTTACTTGCAGGCATATCAGGGGCGATGAACTGGCGGCCCCCCTCACAACTTGTCGGGAGGTTCCTCCCCCTGACAACTTACCAGGAGGCCCCCCACTACGATTTGCATCCCCAATGTCATTTCCAAAGTTACACCCCTGTCTCTACCAATCCATAAAGGTAAGGCAAGCCAACATTTTCCCAGTAGGATCTTCATGGGGCCATCCCCAAAACACCGATTTCCCTGTTGGCTCATGTGTTGAAGGCCGACCATGACTTTAGTGACGTCATCACTTATGAATGCCAAACATTTGGCGGGGGCTGGTACTAACTACTATTGCATACAACTCTGATAGTACTGTTATCATTGATTTGAGTGTTGATACACTATTCAATCAATATTTATTATGGTGAGCTCAATATCACTCACCTGTGTTGCTATGGAAGTGAAGTGAACTGCTGTCTAAAATATTTTTTAGTTCTTACCTGAGCTTGTGCGACGCGCGCATTACTTCAAAATTATCAGGCCCAGGACCGCCCGGAGCCCAGTGATTTCCATAAAGTTGAGGCCCGGCCCTGGCCCAGCCCAGGCCCAGCGCATGGCCCATAGGGCCAGCCCGGCCCATGGCGAACTCTGATCCCGATGCCTGACAAACATTCGAGAC
>JAXIVJ010013249.1:0-37808 GCA_036785665.1 Chirona hameri | reverse complement strand
ACGGTTTCTTCTTTGTTCATCCATGTACCTATACCCTGTTCCGGTATGGTAGCGCCTATCATCGTACCAGCACTGACGATACGTGTACTCCGTTTCAGACGGGCTGAGCCTGAAGAAGGTGCAGTCGATCGTGGAGATGGCGCCACTGAGCCGGTCCGAGATCCAATCGCTGATCGAGCTGCTGCTCAACAAACAGCAGTCCAGCACCGACTGGATCGCCAAGGGCAGCCGGCCCGACCCACTCACCCAGCTGCGCAAACAGCTCGAGGAGGTACGACTAGCCAGATAATCGGGACTGACCTGACCTGACCTGACCTGACCTGACCTGACCTGACCCGCTCACCCAGCTGCGCAAACAGCTCGAGGAGGTACGACTAGCCGGACAATCGGGACTGACTCGACCTGACCTGACCTGACCTGACCTGACCTGACCCGACCCGACCTGACCTGACCTGACCTGACCTGACCTGACCCGCTCACCCAGCTGCGCAAACAGCTCGAGGAGGTACGACTAGCCAGACAATCGGGACCGACCTGGCCTGACCTGACCTGACCTGACCTGACCTGACCTGACCTGACCTGACCTGACCCGCTCACACAGCTGCGTTAACAGCTCGAGGAGGTACGACTAGCCAGACAATCGGGACTGACCTGACCTGACCTGACCTGACCTGACCTGACCTGACCTGACCTGACCTGACCCGCTCACACAGCTGCGCAAACAGCTCGAGGAGGTACGACTAGCCAGACAATCGGGACTGACCTGACCTGACCTGACCCGCTCACTCAGTTGCGCAAACAGCTCGAGGAGGTACGACTAGGCAGAGAATCGGGACTGACTTGACCTGACCTCGTCTGACCTAGTCTGACCTCGTCTGACCTCGTCTGACCTCGTCTGACCTGGCCTGGTCTGATTTGACGTTTACTGGCCCGCCCTGATCTGACCTGATCTAGGTTGGTCTTACCTGGATCGACTGTCTGTTGAGCTACTCCAGTTGGTGCGACCTAACGTGACCTGTTATGATTTGACATCACCTGACTCTCCCTGGTCTATACTTACTTAGCTAAACCTTTACCGCCTAGAATTACCTATCTTCCCGCACACTAATCGACTCCCTCCCTCATTCCCTTGCCTGTCCTAGCTTACCATGTTCACTGCTGTATAATTGACATTATGTAGGGAAATGTGTCCGATTCGTAAAACATTTTCTGTATGACAAAGGTGTTTCGGCTGGAGGAGGGACTATTTCCATGATAGCCATGCTATTTGATACGTGTGTCGCCCACACCCTGTGTGTGACACCGTGTGTGTGTGTCTGTCTGTCTGCGGCTGCGCAGGTGCAGAACCAGCTGAACACAGAGCAGGAGTCTGCGGCCAGCAGCCAGGAGCGTCTCAAGCAGCTGCGCACCGAGCTGAACCAGGAGCGCGCGCGCGCCACCCAGCAGAAGCGCGTGCAGGACGAGCTGACGGCGCAGCAGACGGCCGACGCGGCGCGCAGCGCTACGCAGGAGCAGCGGGTGCGCACCGAGCTGCAGCAGCTGCAACAGCAGGCGCAACAGCAGGCGCAGCAGCTGCAGGAGAGCAACCAGCTGCAGCTGCACCAGGCCGTGGCCGCCGAGAGGATGCTGGTACAACGTGAGAACTGGACCTCTGGTCACCGGGTCGCCGGGTGGCCGGGACGGAGGGCGGCACAGTACAGGCCATCAGTGGGTCTCCGGACCGGGACGGGTGACCGGCACAGTACAGGCCATCAGTGGACCTCCAGACCGGGCCGGGTGGCCGGCACAGTACAGGCCATCAGTGGACCTCCGGACCGGGCCGGGTGGCCGGCACAGTACAGGCCATCAGTGGACCTCCAGACCGGGCCGGGTGGCCGGCACAGTACAGGCCATCTGTAGGTCGAGTGGGATTACTGTTATCTAGCAGACGTGCGTCAGTTTTCCTTGTTTGATAGGGAGTCTGGCAGACAGAGAGACATACATGACTCGGACACGATTCACATTGCTTGGTCAGGGTAGCCTCATATCGATATGATTATTAAACCGGCTGTTGTTCACACTCCTTGTCTCTTGTCAACACTCGCAATCTCAACACTAATCAGGGTTGATACGGCAGCAGATTTTCGGTTCAGGGCACACAGATCGTGTCTGTGAAGTGTTTTGATTGGTATGACACGTCAACACCAGCCTCTGATGTCTGGTTCGCGCCGGTACACCTGGCGCCACTGGGCGGCATTAGACGACCCGTGGCGCCATCTGTGACGAGGTTTTCCGATCTTGCAAGAAACAACGCCATGCATTAGCATGTGTTACAATCAGATGACAGTGACACTCCTAATGTCACTCCCTCCACCATATGAATAGATTTCCGACTGATTGCCTCTGATAGTATGTGCTAACCATCTGTCTCTTCTGCTGGTCCAGGCGAGTTTGAGCAGAAGCAGCTGGAGCACGAGGCTCTGCGGGCCGAGCACGATACCTTCCTGCGTACCGCCCAGAATAGGCTGGAGGAGCGCGAGCTGCAGCTGGCGCAGCTGGAGGCGGCCCGCGCCGCCACCGCCGCCGAGCTGCAGCAGCTCCAGTCCATCCACGGCGGACTGGAGCGCGAGAACAACGCGCTCAAGCAGCAGATGAAGGAGCTGCAGCACGCGGCCGACGCGGCCGGACGCGCGCAGGCCCAGCGTGAGCAGGCCGAGATGGAGCTGGCTACAGTTAAACAGGAGCTGGAGCAGACGCGCGCCCGGGCCGAGACGGAGCTGGCTAATGCTAAACAGGAGACTGAGCAGACGCGCGGCCGGGCCGAGACGGAGCTGGCAGAGGCGCGCACCCGCCTGACGGAGGCGCAGGCTGAGGCCAGCAGGCTGATGAACGAGCTGCAGGAGGCCAGAGTTGAGGTGAGAGGCGCATGGCAGTTTCTTTAGTGGGTGTTCATATCCTGGAAGCAAGACGCGGTTCTATTTTGATAGCGGTCAAGCGATGCCGTCATTTTATGTTGCGGTTAGCGTTTTCTGTGCGCGCTTCATTCTGTAGTTCTGCATGTGGATGCCGAGATTGACGACATGTGCTGCGGCCAAACGTCTCAGTCGGACGAGTGGCCTTTGTTTCGAGTAATGAGCTGATTCTTCTGCTTGTAGGTGGTGTGTATGTATCTGACTGGTGTGTGTGTCACCGCAGCTGGAGACGGCTCGGGAGGAGTCGTCACACCAGAGGCAGAACGGCGACGCCCGCCAGCACGACGAACAGCTACAGCGGCTCACCAGCCAGCTGGCCCAGCAGAAACAGGAGCTGGAGACTCGCCGTCAGCAGCAGCAGGTCAGTACAGCAGCTGAGCTGACCGCGCCCTCTGCCGACCCCGCGCCGTCAGCAGCATCAGGTCAGTACAGCAGCTGAGCTGACCGCGCCCTCTGCCGACCCCGCGCCGTCAGCAGCAGCAGGTCAGTACAGCAGCTGAGCTGACCGCGCCCTCTGCCGACCCCGCGCCGTCAGCAGCAGCAGGTCAGTACAGCAGCTGACCGCGCCCTCTGCCGACCCCGCGCCGTCAGCAGCAGCAGGTCAGTACAGCAGCTGACCGCGCCCTCTGCCGACCCCGCGCCGTCAGCAGCATCAGGTCAGTACAGCAGCTGAGCTGACCGCGCCCTCTGCCGACCCCGCGCCGTCAGCAGCATCAGGTCAGTACAGCAGCTGACCGCGCCCTCTGCCGACCCCGCGCCGTCAGCAGCATCAGGTCAGTACAGCAGCTGACCGCGCCCTCTGCCGACCCCGCGCCGTCAGCAGCATCAGGTCAGTACAGCAGCTGAGCTGACCGCGCCCTCTGCCGACCCTGCACTGACGTCTGATCAGATGACTGGCCTTATTACCTTTGAGTTGCAGATTTGTCTGGCTATGTGTATGGCGTTGTGCGTGCTTTTATTATCGAGGGTTTCCTGACACATTGCATCTGATACAGCATGCATCATCATCATGCAGCATACATAGGATACATTATCTGACTTATTGTATTTTGTTGTCTCAGAATTGAAATGTAACCACTGCGACAGTGTCCGTTCATCCCTGCCCGTCTCCGCCCCCCTGACTGTGTGTCCGTCTGTGTGTTGGTGCATCAGGCGGCGGAGGCGGCGGCGCGGCGTGCCGAGCGGCAGCAGCTGAAGCAGCTGCTGGTCGGCCTGTTCCCCACCGTCAACGCCGATCAGCTGGACGTGGTGAGTGTCGGATGGCGGCACCGCCGTCTCGCTGTCGGCTGATTACAGTGTTGGACTGCAGCCGCCGTCCCGCTGTGCAGTACAGACAGCGGCGCCGGCTCGGCTCCGGCTCGGCTCCGGCTCGGCTCCGGCTCAGCCGGGGGGCGTGGGCCGAGAAGGGTTGGGTACGGCGCGGCGACTGTGCAGTACAGACAGCGGCGCCGGCTCGGCTCCGGCTCGGCGCCGGCTCGGCTCCGGCTCGGCTCTGGGTCGGCTCCGGCTCGGCTCTGGCTCAGCTCTGGCTCAGCCGGGGGGCGTGGGCCGAGAGGGGTTGGGTACGGTGCGGCGACCCGCTATATATTTCACACATTAATATTAAATGTAGTGACTCCGAAGGAATATCGAACATTTATGTTACCGCCCGTAGAACTTAAGTTGTAGGTGCTGATGTTGTGACATCTTCCTTTGTGGACGACTTGTGTCTCTGAGAAGCGATGGGACCGAGTGCTATTATTTAGCTGTTCCCAACCATTTATTCAGTTTTTAACTTGTCCTCAATAAGAGAATCGAAAACGTATCAGTAGCGTCAAGCATTACAGCCTTTCCAGATTGTGGCCTGCTTGTGCTCTAGGCGGCGAGTCGCGGCCAACAGCCAATGAGCGTTCTTCAATTCGCTACGCGTTCTCTGATTGGCTGCGCTTTTGACGTCCGGTAGTGACTTGAAGGCTGCAGGTGTTGGATGTCGCAGCTAATGTCCATCTGTGCGCGTCTCAGGAGTCTGCCGGCTGGTCCTCTCAGCTGCAGGAGCGGCTGCGCTCTGTGGCCGCCCCGGCGCCGTCGGCCGCCGACACGGCCGCCCGGGAGCAGCGGCTGGACGACCTGGCGACGGAGAAGAACGCTCTGATCGCCCAGGTGCGCCACTACCAGGGCGTCCTGACGGAAACGGTGAGTCACGGAGGCCGCCTCCGTGGGCAGGAATGAGGCTGCATACACCAGCGGAGGTGCGCCACTACCAGGGCGTCCTGACGGAAACGGTCAGTCACGGAGGCCGCCTCCGTGGGCAGGAATGAGGCTGCATACACCAGCGGAGGTGCGCCACTACCAGGGCGTCCTGACGGAAACGGTGAGTCACGGAGGCCGCCTCCGTGGGCAGGAATGAGGCTGCATACACCAGCGGAGGTGCGCCACTACCAGGGCGTCCTGACGGAAACGGTGAGTCACGGAGGCCGCCTCCGTGGGCAGAAATGAGGCTGCATACACACCAGCGGAGGTGCGCCACTACCAGGGCGTCCTGACGGAAACGGTGAGTCACGGAGGCCGCCTCCGTGGGCAGGAATGAGGCTGCATACACCAGCGGAGGTGCGCCACTACCAGGGCGTCCTGACGGAAACGGTCAGTCACGGAGGCCGCCTCCGTGGGCAGGAATGAGGCTGCATACACCAGCGGAGGTGCGCCACTACCAGGGCGTCCTGACGGAAACGGTGAGTCACGGAGGCCGCCTCCGTGGGCAGGAATGAGGCTGCATACACCAGCGGAGGTGCGCCACTACCAGGGCGTCCTGACGGAAACGGTCAGTCACGGAGGCCGCCTCCGTGGGCAGGAATGAGGCTGCATACACCAGCGGAGGTGCGCCACTACCAGGGCGTCCTGACGGAAACGGTGAGTCACGGAGGCCGCCTCCGTGGGCAGGAATGAGGCTGCATACACCAGCGGAGGTGCGTCTCGCCCAGGTGCGCCACTACCAGGGCGTCCTGACGGAAACGGTGAGTCACGGAGGCCGCCTCCGTGGGCAGGAATGAGGCTGCATACACCAGCGGAGGTGCGCCACTACCAGGGCGTCCTGACGGAAACGGTCAGTCACGGAGGCCGCCTCCGTGGGCAGGAATGAGGCTGCATACACCAGCGGAGGTGCGCCACTACCAGGGCGTCCTGACGGAAACGGTGAGTCACGGAGGCCGCCTCCGTGGGCAGGAATGAGGCTGCATACACCAGCGGAGGTGCGCCACTACCAGGGCGTCCTGACGGAAACGGTCAGTCACGGAGGCCGCCTCCGTGGGCAGGAATGAGGCTGCATACACCAGCGGAGGTGCGCCACTACCAGGGCGTCCTGACGGAAACGGTGAGTCACGGAGGCCGCCTCCGTGGGCAGGAATGAGGCTGCATACACCAGCGGAGGTGCGCCACTACCAGGGCGTCCTGACGGAAACGGTCAGTCACGGAGGCCGCCTCCGTGGGCAGGAATGAGGCTGCATACACCAGCGGAGGTGCGTCTCGCGCTGGCCGCTCCATTGGTGATCCCATGGACTTGCTCGCCAGAGGGCAGGGTAGGTCGTAGGAGCCTGTCTAAGTTAGCTCAGAGGAAGACGGCAGTGGCCCGCGTGGCGGCCGATTGCCGCGTAGTGGCCTGATTGCCCCCGTCGCAGGCAGTCTGGGGAGGAAACACTGGCGTGCACTCTGCCAATTGGTCGTTACCACGTCTGAATGGATGCCAGTCTAATAGAGACTCGTTCTAAACTGTTCTCCTAGCGCTGTGTTGCAATGATTGATATCCGCTGTCGCTGTGTAGTTCTGACACAGGACATTGATTATTGTGTGGTGTTGTGCACCTGATAGTCTGCGAATACAATGGCCAGCAATGGCTACTGGCCGTCATATAAGCCATTGTGTATCAGTGGGCAATACGGTATACTGCGCGGGGCTGAATGTCTGCTGGTCTGCATTTCATAGTGACAGGACTCATAGTGACAGGACTACTAATGACAGCCAGAGTCATTATTTTATGTCAAAACGCCTGGTCCATGGCACTGCCGACAGTGTAATTGTCATAGAGTATTCATGTAGAAGGCTAAGTGACGGGGCTGTGGTATGTGCTGTGTTATGTGCAGTGCTGAGTGCTGTGCTGAGTGCTGTGCTGAGTGCTGTGCTGAGTGCTGTGCTGAGTGCTGTGCTGAGTGCTGTGCTGAGTGCTGTGCTGAGTGCTGTGCTGAGTGCTGTGCTGAGTGCTGTGCTGAGTGCTGTGCTGAGTGCTGTGCTGAGTGCTGTGCTGAGTGCTGTGATGAATGGTACACAGCTGAGTGTGCTGTGCTGAGTGTTGTGATGAATGGTACACAGCTGTGTGTGCTGTGCTGAGTGTTGTGATGAATGGTACACAGCTGTGTGTGCTGTGCTGAGTGTTGTGATGAATGGTACACAGCTGTGTGTGCTGTGCTGAGTGTTGTGCTGAATGGTACACAGCTGTGTGTGCTGTGCTGAGTGTTGTGATGAATGGTACACAGCTGTGTGTGCTGTGCTGAGTGTTGTGATGAATGGTACACAGCTGTGTGTGCTGTGCTGAGTGTTGTGATGAATGGTACACAGCTGTGTGTGCTGTGCTGAGTACGTGTGCCTGCCTCCCGTCTGACTGTTTGCTGTTTGATGTGTGGTGTGCCGTGTATTGCGCTCAAGGCGTGTGCCGCGTCTGACCCGCGCGTCCCCTCTGTCTGCTACAGGAGTCGATACTGAACCGGCTGCAGATGTCTGTCGAAGACGAGGACCGCGGCTGGCAGCGGCAGCTGGCCGACAAACAGGGCGAGGTCGACCAGCTGACGGCCACGCTCGCCAACCAGAACAGGTGACCGTCTCGGCGGCTGTACTGGTCGGCCACTGCGTGGTAGTATAGCGGTGAACAGTGCCGAGGGACTTTGTTGGGTGACTAGGGAGGGCTGTAATTAGGCTATGACATGAGTGCTTGTCGCCAACTTATGATGCATGTGGGGAGACAGCTTGACCAGTCTGACTGAGCTGAGGTGGAGTTATCTTTGATTGCGTTTGGGCGGTGGCAGTGCTTTTATTGACCGGGATCAGTCTCGATCGCTGTCACCACTGCCATGCCGGCTGGCTTGTCGGGTGCTCACGAATGGAGTGGCTCTAGTTCGGGTTAGGGCCATTGGTTCTACTGGTGCAAATAGCAGCCAGACAGCCATGTTTGTTTTCGGTTTGTTGCCTATTTGTGACGTCGTTGAGAACTCGGAACAGATCCCTTCTTTGCTGGCCTCACCGTTCCCCGTGATTGACCACAGAGTATGCATCTAACGCCGAGCCGTCCGTCCGTCTGCAGCTAATGGCCGCCAATTGGGCCCAGCCCGGTACCGCTCCTGACTGAAGGGGGCTCTGCAGCGGTGGCCACCTGCGCACAGCACAGAGTTCGTGCACCGATTCCAATGAACTTCGCGCCGCTGGCCCCCGTGGGAGACGGTACTGACACCGACACACACCGACACACCGGCACACACACACCGACACACACACCGACACACACAACACGGCGCGTCCGACAGAGGGCGCCATATATCCAGAGTGTGGTGTTGGCCGCCGCGCCACGGGCGTCGCCGGTCGGCCGCACCGCCAAGACGCACCAATCATTATGTTATCTCTCGCGTGTGAGTTGAGTGACTGAGTGCTGGGTTGCCGCTGCCAGATCGTACGCGCCGCCCCGAGCTGCCCCGCCTCGCCGCCGGCGGCGATCCTGCGAGTCGACACGAGCAGATGCGAGTCGACACGAGCAGATGCGAGTGGACACGATCAGATGCGATTCGACACGATCAGATGCGAGTCGACACGAGCAGATGCGAGTCGACACGAGCAGATGCGAGTGGACACGATCAGATGCGATTCGACACGATCAGATGCGAGTCGACACGAGCAGATGCGAGTCGACACGAGCAGATGCGAGTCGTGTGGAGCGGCAGCCCGGAGCGAGTGTGGGAGAGACGCTGGGCGGCATGTCCGCGCAATAGCCGCCGGCCGGCGGCGGGGGCAGTGGGGGTGTACATAGCGCGGCGGCGGCGACTGTTGACCTGTGTGCGTGTGGGCTTGTCTGCGCCGCGCGGCCGGGACTGGCGGCGACTGCAAATCGCTACGGTGCGCTGTATGGTCACCGCGTATCCCAATATAATTAATTTTGGAGAGATTCTGGCGTTTTCCTTGGGCGAGAAAGGTGCTGAATGCTGGGGATGGAGCCTGTTATACTCCACAAGCAGTCGTAGGAGGCAGCTAACTTTGGGTGTCACAATATATATATATATATATATATATATATATATATATATATATATATATATATATATATATATATATATATATATATATATATATATATATATATATATATATATATATATATATATATATATATATATATATATATATATATATATATATATATATATATATATATATATATATATATATATATATATATATATATATATATATATATATATATAGATATAGATATAGATATAGATATAGATATAGATATAGATATAGATATAGATATAGATATAGATATAGATATAGATATATATATGAATATGAATATGATGGAAACAGAGGACTCTTGAATGTCTTACAAGTGTATTTAGGAGTTACAATGTATTTAGTACCTTGGATGTGAGAATGAATCACGTTGCTGATTTCCGTTGCGCCCCACCGTGGTAGAATCGGCGGCGGCGTGGTGCCCTGCGTCCTGCGGTCAGACCGGTCAGGGGCGCCGGCTGGCTCGCCGCTCTGTCGACTCTGCAGTCCTGTCGCGGTCAGGGGCGCCGGCTGGCTCGCAGCTCTGTCGACTCTGCGGTCCTGCCGCGCGGCTCGGTGACCGGCACGGGGACCACCAGGTCGTGCGGCAGCGCCGGCTGTAGCGGAGTCAGCGGGTGTCGGCGCCGTTCGCCCAACGCCCGCTCCACCTGCTGTAGCCAGGCAGCGATACGCTGCTGCCGCTCCCGACTGCTCACCGGCCGTGCCAGCCTGATAACGTGTGACATGTCAACAAATGTCAACTGCGGGTCACTCATGGGAAGTCATTCGAATCGGAGTTGAGTCAGGGTCGGAGATGGGGACATTATTTGTGATTTAACTCAGTCAAATTTGAGTCGGGGCTTGAGTCGGTGTTGAGTCGAGTGTTTACCACTCTTTGATTGAGAGTCGTTTCGGAGTCAATAAGTTGATTGTATGGGTTAAGCCCATCACGAAAATTTGGGTCGAACAAATTCCTGGTCATTAGACTACGCAAGTGCCAAGTACGTAATATATTTTCAAGCCGTGTTAAAGAGAAGTACTTATGTGGCTAGTCGGCTCGTGTCGGACCGCTGGAGTTTCACCTTTTCAACGTTCATTTCCGACCGCGGCAAAGGTTACCATAACCATTAAAAAATCGTAAACTGCGAGACATGTAGGTAGGTCCATATTGTGTCCGTGCGTCATCTGTAAGCGCCTGGGAGACCGCTGAGCTATGCGGCACAGCATGCGTCAGCTTTGAGAGACATCTATGGGCTGGAATAAGAACTGCTGAGCTATGCGGCCCAGCATGCGTCAGGCGTCAGCTTTGAGAGACATTTATGGGCTGGAATAAGTACTGCTGAGCTATGCGGCACAGCATGCGTCAGGCGTCAGCTTTGAGAGACATCTATGGGCTGGAATAGGAACTGCTGAGCTATGCGGCACAGCATGCGTCAGGCGTCAGCTTTGAGAGACATCTATGGGCTGGAATAAGAACTGCTGAGCTATGCGGCACAGCATGCGTCAGGCGTCATTTGTTTAGACACATCTAGGGGAAAGTCGAGTAAGAGCACGCAGATGGGCTCCAGATGGGCAGATGGGGATTTTCTGATGAAAATTATGTGCTGTTCGTGATTGTGTGGGACGACATGAACGTCACATGTGGGAATTATATGCTGTAATTTGTTAATTTAATATATTGCGCATAGGCGGATCCAGAAAAGACATGGGGGCACCATGTGCGTACCGCTTTTATCATCTTACTAATTTGAAGTTGGACCTAATGTGAGGGTGGGCATCGCCTCCCATTTTTTATCCTGAGTGCGCCTCTGCCCCCAACAAAATGTACAATCCCAGAATCTATGATGCATATTGCATTGAAATAGTTTCTGACGCATTTATTGCACTGCAAACCGCATAGGGAGTATGCGCCGCAAAACCGCATTAGTAAGACCCTCCCCAAAACAGGAGCCTGGAACCGCCTCTGCTGGACCGATTTTTTCACAATTTTAACACAATACGCGCCATTCAATTTTTGGAAAAGTCACAAAGTTTCAAGACGCTAGGCATAACGGTTTAGAAGCAGCAACTAAAAAAATACCGGGGGGCAGAATCTGCCCCGCAGGGAATAGGGTTAGCTTCTAAAAATTAAGTTTGTAATATTTGCTTTGATGACGTCATATTAAGCTATAGACCGCCGCTGATTGGCTGACAAAGTGGGATTGGCTGAAAAAAGTCGCTGTCAGCCAATCAGCGGCGGCACTAGCCTAGACCCCATTTTGAAAACTATAAATTGAATTGCTTAAAAATGGTTAAGTTTTGGGGAAAATGACCTTAGTAATTTAGACATTTAAATAACGGCCCAATATAATGGCTATCTTAGTTTAAAACTAAGACAAAGGTGAAACATTCCCTTTAAGGGTTCCGGGGCTTGGGCCTAAACAATTATTCGAAGTTAGTATAGCTGATTCCAAACTGGTGTCACTGGTTCCGAAGTTAAAATCCCCTCCAAATCGCTAGTTTTAAACCCCTCGGTTTACTTACTCCAGCTCCTAAAAGTGTTGGTATGGCCCATGCCATACCTGCCATACTGCATTCTCCATTCGCAACGTGCCTTTTCATCCGTTTTGTTTGGCCCTTTCAACGCTTGGGAAGGGGCCCTTTCAACGCTCGGGAAGGGGCCCTTTCGAGCCCCCCCCCTCCCTGGACGAAATCCTGGATACGTGCCTGTGTGGACTGTGGTTAATTAGCAGGGCCATGCCACTGCAACTTAACAGTAATGCGCATGTATAAGTCACTCCGTTTTTTTTTTAGCAGCGGAAAGTACGCTAACTTAGTCAAAAAGTCACCTCTCTATAAGCAGTGGCGTCGCCACAACATTTTGAGTGGGGGGGGGCAGCCATGGGTTTGGGGGGCCAGCCCCATTGGGCTAATGTTAAAATTCTGCGAATCTGGGGGGGGGGATCGAACTCCGGCAGGAGCGATCCTGGGGGGGACAGCCCCCCACTGGTGGCGACGCCCTTGTCTCTAGGCACCACTGACACAGCAAGTAGCGGGAGTATCCCGAGGCAAGTTAGCAATGGCGCACGCAGGGGGAGGGGGTCAAAAGGGTCAGCTGATCCCCCCCCCCCCCCCCGAAATTTCTGAGTGACACGCATCAAAAGGACCCGTATTCTGGCCCATACCTGGCAGGGGCCCGGTCTTGGTCAGGTCCGAGCGAGGCAGGGGCCCGGTGCTGGCAAAGGCGCGATATGGGGCCCGGTCAGGACGAGGGCCCGGTCACAACAGGGCCCGCTCCTCGCATTTGTATTTATACGGGCCCGTTACTGGTAGGGACCCGATCAAGGCAGGGCCCGGTGCTGGCAGAGGCGTGATATGGAGCCCGGTCAGGTCGAGGACCCCGTCACACCAGGGCCCGGTCCTCGCAAATTATTTATACGAGCCCGTTCTTGGTCAGGCCCGATCGAGGCAAGGGCCCGGTGCTGGCAAAGACGTGATATGGAGCCCGGTCACAACAGGGCCCGATCCTTGCAGTTTTTGTTTTTATACGGGCCCGTTCTAGTGACACAGGCCGCCCCGTCTTGGTCAGGCCCGATCGAGACAGGGGCTCGGTGCTGGCAAAGGCGTGATATGGGGCCCGGTCAGGACGAAGGCCCGGTATTAACACATTATTGATTGCACGGGCCCGTTCCTGATAGGGGCCCGGTCTTAATCAGGCCCTATCGGGGCAGTGGCCCGGTGCTGGCAAAGGCGTGTATCAGGGGCCCGGTCAGGTGTAGAGCCCGGTTCCCACCATATCCCATATACTCGGCCCTATATCTCGTTGAGCTCATGAACCCACGCCCCCCCCCCCCAACTTCAAACCTGTGGTGGAGCCCTTGAGTACGCACTTAGTGGATATTGCTAACTTACGCTTTCTGGTACCGACTGACTGCTGTCGTCCGTGTCGCTACATGACGTCCAATCAATGATCTCTCATCGGCCACGATTAGAATGACGAACCGATATGGCCACAGGCACTTTCCTAAAAGCTTGTATTTTCGTACTCTTGCCCGACAGAGTGGGTGACGGGTGGACGCACTCACTGTGGGTAACAGTGCGCACTCCTCGGCACTTCGAACTTTGCGTAACTATATGAGAGGAAAACATAGATGCCGTTTGTTTCAGTGACAGGAACCTTTATAACGAACTGTAAATATACACTCTCACTCTTACACGCTTATGTCCCCAGGCATGGACCCAGGGCAGAGTTCGCTACGGGCCGTGTTGGCCCTATGCAGGCGCAGATCAAGGATTTAGGTCAGGGGGAGGGGGGCGACATACAAAAAGTTGCGCCCTACGGGCGCGTTTGGTTTGTATGGCGCGACATGGGCGCGACATGGGCACGACCCGGGCTCATCAGGGGGGGTGCCCTAGCGCCCCCTGGATCCGGGTCTGCTATGGGCCATGGGCCGGGCCTGGTCCGGGCCTTAACTTTAAGAAAATCACCGGGCTCTGGACGGGCCTGGGCTGAGAATGTTGAAGTAATGCGCGCAAGCTCTGGTCAGAGCTTAACAATATTTTAACCGGCAGTTCACTTCCACAGCAACACACTGTTGCTGTGGCTGTTTTTTTGGTTAGCATAGTTGGTTCATTGCTTCACATTTATGGTATACAAGTAAATATGCTAGGATAATGATTGCAAATTTTGTGAAAATAATTATATGCTTAATCTGAACGGGCCGGACTGGGCCTGGGCCTCAATATTATGAATTTGACCGGGCCTGGTCCGGGCCTGGGCTTGGTGTTCATGGGCCCGGGCCGGGCCGGGCTGGGGGTTGTTAAGCCCGCGACGAACACTGGCCCAGGGGTATCAACATGTCGTTGTTCCAGTTTCATAATTCGATCTAAAAATGATCATTAAGCAATCAACGATCCAATATGTGCCCTTTGTTATCTTACCAGTTCGGATACTGCAAGTCTGCTTCATATTTGAAGTGTCAAATGGTTATTGAGCAATAATACATAGTAAATACATAGGTTCCAGTGTGTACTCTTGCCCTCCAGAGCGCGGCGTACTCTTGGCCGCCGGGTACTTTGCGCACAAAACATGTTCATAGATGAAGCAATAAACCAAGCGAGAAAATTAGACTACCACACAATACGTGAAATGTCCTGCTCTTTTCAAATAACCAACTATTATAAATCAAACGGCGCTTGCTAAGAAATGATATAATGTTGTTCTATTACCTCCAGCTTTACATCAGCATCAAGTAACATAAATTAACGTGTCTTAGAACGACAAATGAATCCACATCGCGCCTAAATTTGGGATGCCTTATAAAAGGCAATGGTGGCTTGCTCATGACACTAAATGGCGTCGCTTCGACGTTGCTAAGCAGGTGAAACAGCTGGTGCGTACTCTTACCCGATGTGTACTCTCACCCTCCATTGCCCTATGGGCTGGAACAAAAACTGCTGAGCTATGCGGCACAGCATGCGTCAGGCGTCAGCTTTGAGAGACATCTATGGGCTGGAATAGGAACTGCTGAGCTATGCGGCACAGCATGCGTCACGCGTCAGCTTTGAGAGACATCTATGGGCTGGAATAGGAACTGCTGAGCTATGCGGCACAGCATGCGTCACGCGTCAGCTTTGAGAGACATCTACTGGCTGGAATAAGAACTGTTGAGCCATGCGGTGCAGGCACGTAGCCAGGATTTCGTTCAAGGGGGGGGGACGCCTTGAAAGGGCCCCCTTCCCGAACGTTGAAAGGGTCTCCTTCCCAAGCGTTGAAAGGGTTAAACAAAACGGATGAAAAGGCACGTTACCAAGGATGGAGAATGCAGTATGACAGGGGTTATACCAACTTTTAGGAGCTGGAGTTAGCAAACTGCGATATCAACTTTGGAACCAGCGACACCAATTTGGAATAAGCTATACCAACTTCGAATATTTGTTTAGGCTCAAGACCTGGAACTCTTAAATAAATTGCCGGCACGAAAACTTTGAGTCTGATGCCCTGGAGACTGGATATGCATTCTCATCAATGCGTCGTATTGCGTATGGTGCGGACCTCTAAAAATGTTATTGTGCGTTTAAAAGTGCGGTAAAAAGTACTAAAGCGAACTATTTGGCCAATTATATAGGAAAGTAGCAACATAACACATAAAGGCGCCGAGAAACGGCACGATTTTTTCTTCTAACCCGCATAATAACCCGCATAATTTGAATTGTAGTCAAATTGCGCCGCGGAGGGGCGCGAAAATTTTCAGTTTTATTCCCTGGACAACTGCATTCTTACTGTTGAAAGGATCAGGGTCCCTTCAGGTCTTTTACGGGCCCCTCCGACTTTTTCAACGCTCTTCCGACCTGTGCAGGGACTCATCTGGGATCCGCCAAAAGACATGATGTGGCGTGGGTGATATAGATTAAATACCTAAATAATAGGCGAGGCCCGGCCTCAGTTGCCTCATATGACGAGCCGCCACTGGCTACATGTGGAGAATGTGGCAGTACAGTGGACGGCCACCAGAACGCCCACCGGCCCCCACCGGCCACGTACTTCAAAACAGTGCCGGCCATGGTCAAGTACATGGTGGAAGACGTCGCCGGCACTGGACGCAACATAACGATGGATCGATACTTTACGTCGGTGCCTCTGGCGGAGGAGCTGTTGGCCGACCCGCTGACTGTGGTTGGCACCATCAACAAGCGGCGCAAGCTCCTGCCGAAGGAGATGACGGATGCCTGGGCTCGGCTGGTGAACACCAACAGCTCTGCTTCGGGAACGACGTGACTCTGGTGTCCCAGTGCCTTAAAGGGATTATACGGGGTTTTCCCATAATAATTGAGTTACATAGTAAAACGTACTCATACAGGTGGTAGAAGTCCCACGGTAGCCACATTTTTTCTGGAAATGACCTCTTCTGCACGTAAGGACATTCCAAAGTGCGCGGTGATGCCACCGCGTATTTTCTGCAGGACCGGCTGAGGCAGAGCCAGTCATCTCTTTTATGCTAATAAAAACACCTCACTTATGGCATATTTCCGGTAAAATAAGCAATATTTGAAAGAAAATAAACTTGTTTTGTTCCAACGACACCAGCAGTTACCTAGTTTTCCCATAAAATTATATATTTTTCATGAATTTTCATGCCAAAAAACTAATACGCCACCACCAAATTCTCAACGCCAAAGGCCAGAGATAAGAAAACCACAACAACACAAAACTTCAACGAACAGTGTGTAGTAATAAAAAGTCCCGTCAGTTTTGAATTGCATAATAGTTTTGTGATCCAGTGTAGGACTTGCAGATAATTCAAAACTCTAAAATTGGTCTTAAAGGAAATAGTTCACCTTCAACATTAGTTTTAAACTGAGATAGCAGTTTGTAGCCCGTGTTGGGAAACCCCTATCTGCAAGTTTTCTTGACTGAAAAGACTCTCCAGCCGAATATATTTGAGTTTTTGGCGAAGGAATGCGGTGCTGGCGAAAGAATGTCGTACTGGTTCTAGCCCGGGCAGAGGCTATACCATCAGCTAATCAGCTTGCAGCTGGTGCTAGCAAGCGAATCGTCGCCCGCCGGTTGGCACATCTCCAATGCGAGTCTATCTTTACGCGACTACTTTCGAATCTGATTGGCTGAACCATTGTTTACATTCGCGTGACGTCAGGACTCTGACTCAGAGAGTATGCATATAGTTTTGATAAACAATACAAATTTACGGCCTTCTGTCCTGAATCGGACGATATAAGGCCATTTTTGACAATATAAAAAGAAATTGTATTATAAAATATAATAAAATCGTGTTGGGTAAAATTTTCCAAGGTGAACTATTTCCTTTAAGATAAAAGTGGTGGACAGTAGTGCCGATCAAGTACTCGTTATCTGATACTAGTCTCGAAAAACGCCCAAGTTTTAACGCTGATAATTGCTGAAATAATAGACTAAATGAGCATTGAGGTCCCTGTTATATGTCTTAAACGTGTTTAAAGCTCATACAACTGCAAAAGAGTGCATTTACTTTCAGGACGTAAGCCCGTATAATCCCTTTAAAGGAAATAGTTCACCTTGAATTTTTTTACCAAACACGATTTGATTATATTTGTTAATACAATTTCCTTTTATATTGTCAAAAATGGCCTTATATCGCGCCGATTCAGGACATAAGGTCGTAAATGTGTATTGTTTATCAAAGCTATATGCATACTCTCTGAGTCAGAGTCCTGACGTCACGCGAATGTAAAAAATGGTTCAGCCAATCAGATTTGAAAGTAGTCCCGTAAGGATAGACTCGCATTGGAGATGTGCCAACCGGCGGCCAGCGGTTCGCTTGCTAGCACCAGCTGCAAGCGTCAGCAATTACCGCCAAGGACCCTGGGGTACGACGATTTCGATTTTTTTAAAGGTTTTCGACCTTTTGGGATATCGAAAAAGGAAAGATGTCAGCTTGCAGTTTGTATTGTTCCGACATTGCCTTACACTGAGCAAAACTATGTCAATTGTCAGCTGTACCCAGAGGCGTCGCCGATAATTTTTGAGTGGGAGGTCGGATGAAATGACGAAAAAATGTGCCCCAATTTGTTATGGGTGTATTTAAGCCTGTGCAGCATTTGTAATGTGGATTTGCATGTTATAGTAGGTACTTGTTATTTAGCGCGATTTTTTTCTCTCCGGGTTTGCCTGATAAAACCCAGAAATATAGGCATTTTTTAGCTTCTTAGCCTTGTAGAGGATAAGAAGCTAAAAATGTTGTTCATTCAATTCAGCGTTACGACGAAACGAAGACGATGACGATTGCTTCGTTATGACGATGGCTACTGATGTGACGCCGCGAAGCGGCGTGAACATTTTAATTTTAGGTCGTGGAAAACGCAATTTTAATATTGGAACCAGACTGTGAGTGGAGCCAAGCTTCTCAGGTAACACCTTTTCCTGGTTGCACATCTCGGTATGATGAAAAATGTTTAAATGAATGTAGTTTTTCATATACATTAGCCTCGGATAGTAAATCACGATGGCCGGTGGCAGTCTGCGCTCAATAGTACATATGATAATAATAACTGTAGTTTGTATACATACCTATATACCAAACTGTAACAAACAAATGGTAACGGTGCAAATGGTTTCAAAGTAGCAAGAGGCAGACCGACATTTCCGCGCATAAATGGTTTCTGTGGATCTGGAGGAGCCTGGGGGAGATGGCTTGGGGAGATGGTCCTGGCCTGGTCCCCACTATTAGCTCTTCGGGCCAGCAAGTTGGGCACCGCTGGAACAGCTTCCGGTTGCCGAGGTCCGCGTCTTTGCGTTCGCGTCGCCTTTTTCGGAACTCGGCAGACTAGCTAAACATTAGCCCGCTTTAAAGTTAATATTTTATGAAGAGAGCTGACCCTGGGGTCAGCAATTACCGCCAAGGAGAGCCTCTGCAAGAAACTTAATGGAATTAATTTTCTAAATTTCTATATGCAATTGCGAAACTTGTGTCATGCCGCGAAGCGGCGCGAAATTTTACAGTTTTTGACTTGTGGCTAGCTGGATTTTGACTGCTGCAATTTTGGGATGCCCAGTACCGTTCTAAAAACGCAAATATAGCATGTATTAGACTTCACGTCTTGGGGGGGGGGGTAAATATAGTTTGGCCCCCTTAAACAGGCTTGGGAGGGTGGCCCCGTTCGCCCCCCCCCCCCCCCCCCCCCCTTGGACCCGTCCTTGCTACATGTACAAGCCGACCCTCATCCGCTGGCCGACTGCAACCTTCTTTTTCATCATGGGCGTCGCGCAGGTCAACGCGTCCACAATCCTGCTCCTGAACAGGGGCAGATCTGACGACGTGAAAAAAGGTGCGCGACGAGCCATCATGTACGTCATGGGCCAGCAGCTGGTGCAGCAGAGGATCATGGAGCGAGCCGCGAGTCCAGTCGGCCTCAACAGCAGCACACTGTCGGCGCTGGCCTGTGTAAGCCGTGAAGCTGACCTCTAGAGCCCTTCATGGAATGAGAATCCCCATGGAACCCATGGAACGGGATGGCAATGGGTGGGAATGGGGCCATTTTTGGAAATGTAACGGGTTGGAACGGGTTTGAGAAGACCATATATATTTTAGCACCACAAAAAGTGAAATATGCTGAAACGGGTGGGAATAGGAGCTCCATCAATTATGAATTCGGATTGGAACGGGTTTGCGTCTGGCTGAATGGGCTGGAACGGGATGGGGGGCTGAAAATACGTCCCATGAAGGCCTCTACTGACCTCAGCGGCGGCTCCAGCGCCGGCCCCAGCGCCGGCCCCGGCGGCGACCCCAGCAGCGGCTCCAGCGCCAGGTCCAGCGCCAGCTCCAGCGCTGGCCTCATCGGCGACCTCAGCGGCAGCCTCTCCGCAAACCCTAAACTACCCCTTACAATACCGGCATAATTTCGGCGTTCTGCGGTTCCAAGAATTATATCAATCAAGCAAGTAATTAGAGATATGAATTGTATGGCAAATAAAGTATTTTTGAGTGCAACTAAAAGTACTTGTTAATTTAGCATTACCATGTTATTGATTCGTACGCATACTTTTGGTAAATATTTGCGAAATATCCAAGTTACAGGAAACAATAAAGAGGGCGCTGAGGTAGGAAAAGATATTTCACGCTTCCAATAGAAAAATCTGTCGCACGTACCAAATACTACATATTCAGCACCAATTTGGTGACTAATCGGTGCGGCAGGACAATAAAAAGTGCTATCTCCCTGAGATCAAACAGAATGACCGCTACCTTCTCGACACAGTCTAGTAAACATGGCTCCAGCCAATCCAGGAGGGTCGATGGAACATGAACATTGAACACAGGAGGGTCGATGGAACATGAACATTGAACACAGGAGGGTCGATGGAACATGAACATTGAACACAGGAGGGTCGATGGAACATGAACATTGAACACAGGAGGGTCGATGGAACATGAACATTGAACACAGGAGGGTCGATGGAACATGAACATTGAACACAGGAGGGTCGATGGAACATGAACATTGAACACAGGAGGGTCGATGGAGCATGAACATTGAACACAGGAGGGTCGATGGAACATGAACATTGAACACAGGAGGGTCGATGGAACATGAACATTGAACACAGGAGGGTCGATGGAACATGAACATTGAACACAGGAGGGTCGATGGAACATGAACATTGAACACAGGAGGGTCGATGGAACATGAACATTGAACACAGGAGGGTCGATGGAGCATGAACATTGAACAGTTACTACCACTCAGCAACAGCCGCGGCCGCCACAACCTTTCGATCGTATTCAAGCGCTGGTGCCGTCGCAGTGACTTTACCTGGGATGTATACTAACATTGTCACGTTTGAACTTCTGTAAAACCAAAAGTTATGAAGATATGAATGTAAAATGTTGTTTGCAGGTAAATACACACTTCTATCACATATCTTCCATATTTTTGATTTTATGACAATTTTGTTTTTAATTTTTATATTTTGAGGGGTCAACAAACTTTTCTTTTGCAAATCTGAGATACTCATTTGAAAGCAAATGTCATTGTCTTTCTTTTGGCGTCTTTTGTTTGCAATTTGTATCTTAAAGGAAATAGCTCACCTTCAACATGGGTTTTGAACTGAAATAGCAGTTTTGTAGCCCGTGTTGAGAAATCCTCATCTGGAACTTTTCTTGGCTGAAAAGACTCTCCAGCCGAAGATATTTGACTTCTTGGCGAAGGAATACGGCGCATATATGTTGTACCGTACCGTCTGAAAGTGCCAGCACTGCCATGGAGCATGCGCAGACCAATAACGCACACCATAAAATCAATAATTTACAACCTTTTGTCCTGAATTGGCGCGATGTAGGACCATTTTTAAACAGAAAAAAAGAAACTGTATTAAACAAAATATAATAAAATCGTGTTCTGAAAAAATTCCCGAAGGTGAACTATTTCCTTTAACTTGATTTTCTACCATTGTTCAAATATTTATCGTTTTTCCACCAAAAATGGCATGACATGACGTCATTAAAATGTCATTATCTCCCAAAGTCAATCAATTTCATTCGAAATTTGTGAGAAGACGTATAATTGATACAGCATAAGGTGCTGAAAGTTTTACGTCGATATCTATCATAGTTTTCAAGTTATTTAGAAAACCCAGGAGCCCCCCCCCCCCCCCCCCCAGCGGGCCGCGGGTTAAGATGGCACTACCCATCGCCATGTAGGGCGGAGACGCTCGGGCAAAATTGCCTCGCGCGTACCTAATATTTTTTTTCTCTCAGAAATTCTGCTCTCAATCATAATGTTATGAACCAGCATGTCCATCAAGACAGCCCAGGTTCAGCCCAGGTTCAGCCCAGGTTCGGGACACCTCCGATCAAGCTGAAATTTTCACAGAATAACCGCCAGGGGCCCAGTAGTCCACACCGAGAAGCATTCGGAGTCACTCCCAGCGGTTTGACCTCCAAAGGTCAAGCAAGGTCACGAGGTCAAATATTGCACAGGACATTGTGGCCCACCCAGAAGAGCTACGGGGCTGAATCCAACGCTAAAATACTCGCACACACTTGGTCTTACTTTTACCATATCGTCCCGAACTCTCAAGGTCACCATTTGACCTAAGGTCATTTCGGGGTCAGCCGCCGGTACCATTGCACAGCGCATAACTGGTGTACAGAAATAATTGTACAAATTAAAAAGCATGTCAAACTGTGAACAAGGTGATGCACTAACTTTCGCCGCAAACACTTACTCGATAGCTATTACAGTTTGACCTTGACAATTAAAAAAGTTCAAAAAACGTTACTCCCAGAGTGCGGTCCAGGTTCAGCCCAGGTTCGATTCAGCCCAGCCCAGCTCATGCATGTTATCAGTTTCAATGCAGATTGTAACACAGATGCTCCTAACAGGATCCTACCTAAACCTGGATTTCGACCACAAAATGGGTCCCACTAAACAAAAATCTGGATTGTCAAAAAGTCAAATTCAAGGTCAAAAACATTTATAGACATAACTTTGTGATGTTTATCAGTGCCTTAGGAACTGCTCTATTCATCCACTCCAAAAAAGGTCACAGGTCATGCATAGGGCAGCAATTATATACAGTTTTGTTAATTATTTTTTGGTGGACCAAAGATACCTCAATGGACCTAAGTTACCCCAAACTACGGTATTTTATATGTTTGGCTAATTTAGGGTAGGCACTGCCTCATGTGCCTCAATGGAAGAACCGTCACTGCTTCATGCACGTCTTTGAGTCGGAGTCAGTCGTGGGAGTGGACAATTCGAAACTTGACCATGAGTCAGAGTCAGAGTTGTGTTGAGTCAGAGTTGAGTCAGAGTTGTGTCGGGTCAAGGACAAATTGAGTCAGAAAGTAGCCAATAATTATGAAACTGTCTTTGGATTGGAGTCGAATCAAAGTAAAACGTTCTTGAGTTAGAGTGTAATCGACACAACCCTGAAGAACATTGACTGGCTTGCGCCAAAGTTGTCTTGTGCAGAAATGACATGGAAATCCTGGCAGATGACACTTCTAAGAACATGACAGAGATGGGAGTGAGATAATGGCAAGAGACGTGGCAAGACGGAACAGAGAAAGAAGTTGAGACAGGGACCGACAAAATATAATATTTCAGGCATGATATGACACATTAGGTGCTCATAAATAGTCTTTAAATTAACTCAATTTTACGAACAATACATACAAATACATAAAACGAAAACAGTCCGTGCGGGAGCAGGCTAACCGTTTGTCGTGTCGCGCCACGTTTCGCGCGGTAAGCTCCTGCACGCTGTCGGTCGTCTTCGCCTTCGTCAGCGTCTCCAGCTTGTCGGCGATGGCGCGGTCGAGCACCTCGGCCGGCGGTGCCGACTCACGGCTGAGCTGGCGCGCTTTGGCCAGACTGCTGCGCCAGAAGGGCCGCTGCTCGGAGAGGCGGCTGGCGCGGCTGGCCGAGGCGGCTGCCTCGCGGACCCGCAGCGGGTCCGAGCCGGTGGGCGCAGAGTGCCGCTGCCGCTCGCCGCGCTCGGCCCGCTCGCCGCCGTACAGCTGGTGGATGTAGGAGCGCACTTTGTCCGGGGACAGGTTGTGCGAGTGTCGGTGCTCGTGGCGCGGCTCGACCCGGTCATCCATCCTGGCTCCGCCTAGCCCTACCTTCCCCAGCCAACAACACAGCGGGATGGTGCCACTCACTGAACGCCGGGCATCGACAATAACGCAAGGAAAGGGATTCGAAGAAACAAGCGAATTAATGACCAAACTGAATAAGCATGATTTATTGCGAGGTCTAGAGCAAACGGAAAGATTTGGTTCCAGGAGACAAGAAATGAAAATGTTCTCACAGAGATCGGACTCGGAGGAAAGCCTTATGAAAAAGCGGTATGTTATTTATGAGTGTCTTATTTTCGCGTGAGCCAACTGCAACGGGTCTTCCACTTAAAGTCTTGCTTTTCTATCTAAGACTCGACTTGGGTACTGCTGTGCAAAAACTGAGTAGATAGGTATCACTGCTTCTACCAAAATATGTACACCACATTGTTTCTTTAACTGGACAAAAATGCATCATTAAGTGTTAAGTGTTGGATTATACGGGTTTCCGTCCTGAAAGGAAATGCACTCTTTTGCAGTTGTATGGGCTTTACACACGTTTAAGACATATAACAGGGACCTCAATCTCAATTAGTCCATTATTTCAGCAATTATCAGCGGTAAAACTTGGGCGTTTTTCGAGACTTGGATCAGATAACGAGTACATGAGCTTAAACTTACTGTCCACCACTTTTATCTTAAGATCAATTTTAGAGTTTTGAATTATCTGCAAGTCCTTCACTGGATCACATAATGATTATGCAATTCAAAACTTACGGGACTTTGTATTACTACATACTGTTCGTTCAGGTTTTGTGTTTTTGTGGTTGTCTTTCTCTGGCCTTTAGCGTTGAGAATTTGGTGGTGGCGTATTAACTTTTTGGCATGAAAATTCATGAAAAAATATATAATTTTATGGGAAAACTAGGTAACTGTTGCTGTCGTTGGAACAAAACAAGTTTATTTTCTTTCAAATATTGCTTATTTTACCGGAAATATGCCATAAGTGAGGTGTTTTTATTAGCATAAAAGAGATGACTGGCTCTGCCTCGGCCGGTCCTGCAGAAAGTACGCGGTGGCATCACCGCGCACTTTGGAATGTCCTTACTTGCAGAGGAGGCCATTTCCAGATAAATGTGGCTACCGTGGGACTTCTACCTTTATAAGTACGTTTTACTATGTAACTCAATTATTCTGGGAAAAACCCGTATAATCCCTTTAAGTGTGCATAATGTCTCGCGCTTATACCTTTGACCTCTGCTTTCCAAACCATCATGGCCACTGGCGGGCGGTGCTGCACGCTTGCTGACGTCATTGGGAGGGTATACTCGATGGCGTAGGCCTGTTTACTACTCAATCGGACTTAATGGCAAGAGTGGTAGGTTTCGTCCCGATCGGACATAATGGCTACAAGCGGTAGGTTTCGTTCCGATCGGACTTAATGGCGGGGTTAGGTCACTAGCAGATCCAGGGGGTGGGGGGCGGCAGGGGCTAAAGCCCCCCATTCCAAGCTCGACAGCGGCGGCAATAGAAAATAGTCCCCCCCCCCCTCCTAAAAAAAAATCCGCTGAAACTGGCGATGAAAAAATGGGTACCTACTGCCTGCGAAAAAAATAACTTCTTGCGAAAGAAGTATTGTTTTTTTGCCTCGTTCGTGTTTCCTCTATTTTGTAGCATTTTGGTAGCAGTAGGAATAGGGAAAGTGGCACGTCTGACGCTATTTTTGAGTGATTCACAACCAACGTAAGTTATAATTTTTCCACGCAGCGTCACAGCCTTTGGTCTCCTGCTACCTGCTCGGTGGCAGAGGAACGCGTGAGTAAATTTCCTTGTATCACTGGCGGATCCAGGGGGAGGGGGAGTGGGGGGGGGGGGGGGGGTGGGGGGGTGGGGTGCGACAGGGACAAAAGCCCCCCATTCCAAGCTCGACAGGGGCGGCAATATAAATTAGCGCCTCCCCAAACAAAAATCCGCTGAAACTGGCGATGAAAAATGGGTGCTGCCTGCGAAAAAAACTTCTTGCGAAATAAATAAATATGTTTTTGCCTGGTTCGTGTTTTCTCTATTTGGTAGCATTTTGGTAGCAGTAGGGATAGGGAAAGTGGCGCGTCTGACCACTGGCGGACCCAGAGGGGGGGGGGGCGGCAGGGGCAAAAGCCCCCCCCCCCCCATCCCACGCTCGACAGGGGCGGAAATATAAATTAGCCCCCTTCAAAATCCGCTGAAACTGGCGATGCCAAATGGGTACTGACTGCGAAAAATAACCTTTTGTGAGAAAAAAGAAATCGTTATTTTTTTCCTCGTTCGTGTTTCCTCTATTTGAAGCATTTTGGTAGCGGGAGGGAAAGTGGCGCGTGCATATTTGAAAATGACGAATACAAAATCCAGACCCATCATACTTAAGTAGCCATAAGTCAGCCAAAACTAAATATATTGCTTTGAAATTCGGTGTGGGTATTGTCTATACTTCGTTCTCCAATATGTATTCCGGTTTTTGAACATGTTTGGAAATTTTGATTTGGTGGAATTTTTTCTCCAATTTGTTTTTCTCCATAAAATCATATAAAATATCAAATCATATGAAAAGGCCGGAATATATATTGGAGAACCAAGTATGGACGATGCCCAAACCAAATGTTCAAAGTAATATCTTGAGCGTTGACTGACTTATACCAATATTGGCGAAATTTTGCCTCTCCTTCCGCACTGTGCGGAATGAGAGTCACTGGCCTATATATTTCTGGGTTTTATCAGGCAAACGCGTTAAAACTTCGTGCCGCTTGGCGGCGCTAGATAACAAATACCTAATGTAACATGAAAATCCACATAAACAATGCTGCAAAGGCACATATACAAACAAAATGTGGGTAAAAACAACAAAACAAACAAATACACGTATACAAAATGGGGGTACATTTTTGTCGTCAATTCAACCGACCTCCCACTCTCAAATTATCGGCGACGCCCCTGTTGTCAGCTAATATAGGTTTTCTCTCCTGTACGTAACAATACAAATTAGTAATGCGCTCAGAACAATGCCTACTGAGGGTCCCGGTCACTCCTGGTCCAATCTAACTCATCAAAAGTAGAACAAAAATATTTAAAAAAGGGGGGGGGCTCGCAAAACAAAGTGGCCGAAATCCGTAGAGTTTTTCATATCCAGATTGTTTTTTTTTTTAGGGGGAGGGCCTCTCCCAGGGGCTTGCCCCCCTTTCTGAAGGTCTGGTTGCGCCCCTACATGAGGGTGTCACCCTTTCGTCGATTTCGCGTGGAATGCCCCACCTCCCAACTTCACCAAACCCATGTCTCTGAGATGGATGATGGTCGAAATATATCGACGATTTATGTTAAAAAACTTATATATCTGCAAATATGCATTCTTCAGCATATTCCCAAAACTGCATTCAAAGCCCATTTGATCTGCCTTACTGCCCATTTGATCTGCCCGTTAGTTCAGCGACCGATTGGGGGACCGTTCAGTCCAGCGGCATCATGCCCGCTTACCGAGAAGGTCCCAGGTTCGAATCCCGGGGCGACCGGTTCGGAGATGGGCTCCCGAAAAGTCCCTAGCCTGAAAGCGTCACACATGTATGAACGTATAATGTATAAATACAAAAAGACGCCGATACTAAATGGAAATTGGTCAAATGCCCGTTGTGAGCGTTAAAAAATAAAATAAAAAAGGCATAATGCAATCATGGTAGGTACCATACGAGGTTGATTGGTTACCTACCAATCAACCTCGTAATCATGGTAGGTACCATACGAGGGGGAGGTTGATACCATATAGTGATTGCATGCATGCGCAAGAGTCAGATGGAGTACAAATATATTTGCCTTGTTGGTTACCTTTTAAATTGGTGTATCTATTGCTGCCAGTATAGCACCCGTTCTCTTAAGTTTTGCTGATCACTATGGATGGCCAGACATGACCGAGGAGAATATGTTTCGCGGTGAAATTGGATCCTGCAAGGGTTCACGGGAACCCTGTTTATCAGCAAGATAGGACAAAAGTGTGCGTGTTATGGGTGGATATGGGATGCAATTGTCCAGACTTTTCAATGGCGTATGTTTCAGTGAACAATACCGCTCCATTTGCTGTCCAGGAAGTGATAAAGCAGGTTGGACATCCAAAACGTAAAATTATATGCTTCCCACTCGATAATTAACAAAGCCATCGGCCGAACAGTCTCATATTTAAATAACATTTTTAGAAGAGACATTTATCTATGCTATGAAGTTGGTTTCATACCTTTAACCCTTTTGGTTCCCGAGATGTGAATACAAAACTGAAAAAATGCTCGAAAATCGACTGATCCTCAGTCAAAGTTCACAGTCAAAGCTTACTGGCGCGTGCCCCGTCTCGCACATAGACCCACATCTGGTATGACACTATTCGCCGTTTTTTCCTCTACAAAACTGTGCTAGTTCAATCCCGATCCGACCTATAGTTGACGAGATATGCGTCCGAGATTGTAACCTTTTTCGTTTTGTGAACGTTCGAAAACCTCAGCCTGTTAAAGGAAATAGTTCATCCTCAACATTAGTTTAAACTGGGTTAGCAGTTTTGTAGCTGGTGTTGGGAAACCCCTATCTGCAAGTTGTCTTGCCTGAAAAAGACTCTCCAGCCGAATATATTCAATTTTTTGGTGAAGGAATGTGGTGCTGGCGAAAGAATGTTGTACTGGTTCTAGCCCGGGCAGAGACTATACCATCAGCCAATCAGCTTGCAGCTAGTGCTAGCAAGCGAACCGCCGGCTGCCGGTTGGCACATCTCCAATGCGAGTCTACAGGGGCGGATACAGGGGGCGGCGGGGGGCGCGCCAAAGGCGCGGAAATAGACATGCTTACTGGGTTTGATATCTGCCATTTGCTGCACTCAGACCAGGAGCCGCCCTCAGGCTAGGTGCCGCCCCTGGCCAGGTGCCGCCTTCAGGTCATGTGCCCCACCTCAGGTCATGTGCTGCCCTCAGGCCATGTGCTACCCTCAGGTCATGTGCCGCCCTCAGGCCAGGTACCGCCCTCAAGCCAGATGCTGCCCCCTGGCCAGGTGCCACCTTCAAGCCAGATACCGCTCTCAAGCCAGGTGCCGCCCTCAGGTCACGTACCGCGTTCTGGCGGGGCACCGCCCTCAGGTCAAATGCCGCTACCTAGCCATGTGCCGCCCTATGGCCAGGTGACGGCGCCCCTCCGGCCAGTGACGGCGCCCCTCCGGCTAATGACGGCGCCCCTCCGGCTAATGACGGCGCCCCTCTGGCCAGTGACGGCGCCCCTCTAGCCAGTGACGGCGCCCCTCCGGCTAATGACGGCGCCCTTCCGGCCAGTGACGGCGCCCCTCTGGTCAGTGACGGCGCCCCTCCGGCCAGTGACGGCGCCCTTCCGGCTAATGACGGCGCCCCTCCGGCCAGTGACGGCGCCCCTCTGGTCAGTGACGGCGCCCCTCCGGCCAGTGACGGCGCCCCTCCGGCTAATGACGGCGTTCCTCCGGCCAGTGATGGCGCCCCTCCGGCTAATGACGGTGCCCTCTGGCCAGTGACGGCGCCCCTCTAGCCAGTGACGGCGCCCCTCCGGCTAATGACGACGCCCCTCCGGCCAGTGACGGCGCCCCTATGGCCAGTGACGGCGCCCCTATGGCCAGTGACGGCGCCCCTCCGGCTAATGACGGCGCCCCTCTGGTCAGTGACGGCGCCCCTCTAGCCAGTGACAGCGTCACTTCCGCAAGTGACGGCGCCCATCTGGACAGTGATGGCACTCCTCCGGCCAGTGGCGGCACTCTTGCGGCCAGTGACGACGCCCCACCGGCTAGTTACGGTGCCCCTTCGGCCAATGAAGTTGCCCCTCTAGAGCCAATGGCGGCACCCTTCCGGCCAGTGACGGCACCCCTTCGGCCAGTGACCGCCGGAGGTGCGAGGCTCTCTCAGGCCTGGACAATCACCCTCTCAGACCAGCCTGGGATCCGCTCAGGCATGGCAAGGGTTCTATCAGGCCTAGAAATAATCTAAGCGCCCCTCATGCCGCACGGAGGCCCATCAGGTCGACAAGGGGGCCCGCTCAAGCCGACCGAGTTCTCCTTCAGGCCGATCGAGGTCCTCTCAAGCCGACCGAGGACCGCTCAGGTTGACTGTGGGCCCATCAGGCCGACCAAGATCCCCTTCGGGGCGCCGGAGGATCCCCTCAACCCGACCGTGGGCCCCTCACGCCAACAAAAGACCCCTCAGACGGAACATAAGTCCCCACAGGCTGACAAAGGGTCTCCTCAGGCTGACAAAGGGCTCCCTCAGACCTAGGGTCCCTCAGACCGAGTGATGGTCCTGAAGCCGACCCTTTGTGAATTTCTACGCACGCCACCGAGTGTTACTCATGGAAGACAAGAAGAACAATAGTTTCTGTGATGCTATTCCTTCAATTGAGGTAGAATGAGTTTATGATACCGGACGAGGCAGGGGCTGCCCTAAATGACTTGCCCGCTAAAAAGAAGGTTGTATGCCGAGACGGGGAAGCGCCTGGACTTACGGTGAACGGTCTATCCTCGTGATGTCGGCTAAAGCTGAGCGCATGTTTGTATTTGGCTCAAACCTTACTTTTGAATGCGTTTCGCGCCGACTCAATGGTGTCGGCGCCCTTCGCTAAGCAGAGCTGTTTGCATGGACCATATCCAATCGCGCGATATTTGCTGACAGGCGGAATTTAAAGTCAAAGGATTTACGTGTCACAAACTTTCGGCACGGTCCTCCCCGCGCATTGATTTCATCTTACTCAGGCCGCTGCCACCGACGCAGGTCATCCCAGTCGAGGGTAAATATGACGAGCACGAGTCGCGGCGCCAGCCCCATGCATCAACTCGGACATCTCTCCCTGCCAACTCTTATTGGTGCAAGAAGAAGTCAGGCGGGCGCGATTGTCAAATGCGCTACGGGGAAGGACTTCAACAAGCACCGCAACGGTGTGGCTACGATGGAATTTGGACGAGAGGCGCCACTTCGTCCGCGGAAGATGGAAGCGTCGGCATCTGATGGAAGTGGTAGACAATAATGTCTACCACTTCCATCAGAGTTAGGTTCAGGCAGAGATAGAGCTAGGTAGATTTCGGCAGGTCAGAGAGGAGAGAGAGAGGGTGATTTTGGCATTTTGGCAGGTCAGAGAGTCTCCTCTCTGACCTGCCAAAATGCCAAAATCACTCCCCCCCTCTCTCTCCTCTCTGACCTGCCGAAATCTACCTAGCTCTATCTCTGCCTGAATCTATCTCTGATGGAAGTGGTAGACATTATTGTCTACCACTTCCATCAGATGGCGACGCTTCCATCTTCCACGGACGAAGTGGCGCCTCTCGAGAGAGGGGGGATATCTCGGCAGGCAAGAGAGAGGTGAGTGACCTAGCCTAGCCGTGACATAATTAGTCACATCCACGATCGCACTCGAATATACGTGCTACTGACGAAAATGCGTGCTACTGGCGGACTGCATGTGAGAGTGCTATACAAATAAATCCATGTGTGATTGATGTGGGACATGTGAGAGTGCTATACAAATAAATCCAGTATCATTTTTTTTTAAATACATCTATAATTTTGCTTTTTCGAAAAGACAAACTGCAAATGAGTAAGCGTAAGAGAATTTAAAAAATGCAGGAAAATGTATGTTATTAATTAACATCTAACGCCCCTCTAGGCCCATGGGGTCCCCTTTGACGGCGAAAATGTCTCCCCCTGGGTCAGCCGCCCACCCCATTCGGAAAAATCCTAGATCCGCCCCTGTGCATGTTTGCAGAAACGGCGCCCCAATTTCCCGGAAAAAAATGCGCCCCTGTTCCCCGGAAAAAAAATGCGCCCCTATGCCCTGCCGCCCCCCCCCCCCCCCTTGAAAAAAATCCTGGATCCGCCCCTGCGAGTCTATCCTTACGCGACTACTTTCGAATCTGATTGGCTGAACCATTTTTTTACATTCGCGTGACGTCAGGATTCTGACTCAGAGAGTATGCATATAGTTTTTTTTTATAAGCAATACAAATTTACGGCCTTCTGCCCTGAATCGGCGCGATATAAGGCCATTTTTTACAATATAAAAAGAAATTGTATTAAAAAATATAATCAAATCGTGTTTGGTAAAAAAATCCAAGGTGAACTATTTCCTTTAACACGTGCATTTGATGATTTCAGCCCCCCCCCCCCCTTCCGTTTTTTTCTTCTCTCTCATGAATAGCGGAAAAACAGCGGCGCGCAGCGCCGCCAAATTTAGCACAGCTGTTTGGGCATCAATTACCCACATAGCCTTATTTTTGTTTTTACCTCGGGTCATCTCAGGTCAGGTCACCAGGCCAGGTCACATGACCCCACCTCCAAAACGTGTGCGGTCATACCACAGTCACAGTTTTTAGCCGATCGGTTTCAAACTTACAGGATTTTATCAGGCCATAGGTACCTACAAGTCATGCATTTATGATTTTTGATATTGTTGACCTAGGGTCGGGTCAATTTCGTAACCTCCCCATTATGTCAATGGGGAAATATTAAAATGCTTCCTTTTCCGAGGATACGCATGATAGCAGCCCAATTCCTTCTGGATCATGTTATCATAGGTCATCCATGATGACCCAGGGACAATTTTTGTTCAGTGACCCCTACAGTCAGCCGAGGTGATCCGGGGTCACCAACACTTTGTTGTCTATAACTCTTGACAGAATGAAGATAGAGAAGTGAAACCGGTACTAATGTGTTTGTCGCATCACGGCACGTCTCCCAATATGCAACATGACCTACTTGGGTCACCACTTGACATTACCTGAGGTCAAATTTCTATCTTGACCTAACCTGGTCAACATGAATATGACTCGAAGCGTCTTGAGGAGACAAACACGATGGCGTCCAAATTATTGCCATATCTTTATTAGGTAAAATGTTATTTGCGAGAAAAAGCGTTGCCAAAAATAGCCTTTTTGACCTTTGATGACCTCTGGAACAGTGGCGGAGGAAGAGCGGAGGGGGCAGTCCCCCCCCCCCCCCCCCCCCCCCCCCCCCCCTCCAACAAAAAAAAAACACTCGGCCGAGGGGCGCTTTGTGTTTGGCAGGGGCTGCTGGCCTGAGAGGGGCGCTATGGCCGCCTGAGATGGGGCGCTCTGGCCGCCTGAGATGGGGCGCTCTGGCCGCCTGAGAGGGGCGCTCTGACCGCCTGAGAGGGGCGCTCTGGCCGTCTGAGAGGGGGCGCTCTGGCCGCCTGAGAGGGGGCGCTTTGGCCGCCTGAGAGTGGGCGCTCTGGTCGCCTGAGAGGGGGCGCTTTGGCCGCCTGAGAGGGGCGCTCTGGCCGTCTGAGAGGGGGCGCTCTGACCGCTTGAGGGGACTCTTTGGCCGCCTGAGGGGCGCTCTGGCCGCCTGTGTTTCAAGGCCTCATCTTACATGGATTTGAATGGTAATAGT
Organism: Chirona hameri; assembly: GCA_036785665.1. NCBI lineage: Eukaryota > Metazoa > Arthropoda > Thecostraca > Balanomorpha > Balanidae > Chirona > Chirona hameri. The sequence goes on along the minus strand of JAXIVJ010013249.1, from coordinate 5,129 downwards.
ATCCGTTCACGAAAACACATGCTAATTTGGATGAAGCAATATGCCAAATGCTTATATTTGATACACAAAAGCGTATATTTCAACAGACCATAATTTAGCAGACTTGTAAAGCGTGAGGTAGAAGCAAGGTCGATTGAAACCCTGGCGGATCTTTATATAAAAATGTATTATTTAATGATCGGCAAGGCAAGTAAACATTTCCTTTCGTTAGACAAAACGGTTACAGGACACATTGGCGAATGTCATTTTGGCGAATGCATATTATCGAAGGGCACTTTGACGAAATGTCTTTTTGACGACATGTGAATATGCCGAAAGCAAAATGGCGAATGCCTTTTTGTCGAAATGTCTTTTTGCCGACATGTCATTTTGTCGAATGTCTTTTTGTCGACATGTCAAAAGGTCGAAATGTGATTTTGCAGACATGTGAAAAGTCGAAATGTCATTTTGCCGAATGTCATTTTGCCGACATGTGAAAAGATCGAAATGTCTTTTTGCCGAAATGTGATTTTGCCGACATGTGAAAAAGCCGAAATGTCTTTTTGCCGAATGTCATTTTGCCGACATGTGAAAAGATCGAAATGTCTTTTTGACGAAATGTCATTTTGTCGACATGTGAAAAAGCCGAAATGTCATTTTGCCGAATGTTACTTTGTCGACGTGTGAAAAGGTCGAAATGCTTTTTTGCCGAAATGTTATTTTGTCGACATGTGAAAAAGTCGAAATGCCTTTTTGCCGAATGTCATTTTATCGACATGTGAAATGTTCGAAATTTATTTTTCCCGAATGCCCAATGCCTTTGGTGTCATGCGCAGCAATTGTCATTTGTCAATATTCTTTGTGCGCGTGACGCTTTCAGCCTTCGTCTCGGCGCGCTCCTTCATTTCCGCGCGTGCGGCAGACTGTTACATTGCAGCCCTACTGGGGGCGTGATTGTGTCCCTTGCTCTCCACAAAGACCCCGCGAGCATACACGCCATGCCCTTTGAAACTCAGACGCACTCGGGCGTTGCTTCTTATGTATATCTTGTCGTCCCCACTCCTCGAGTTAGCAAACTGCCATATCAACTTTGGAACCAGCGACACCAATTTGGAATCAGCTATACCAACTTGGAATATTTTTTAAAGCTCAAAACCTGGCAATGACCTTAAACCCTTAAACAAATTGCGCAAAAAAAAATGGAGTCTTATGCCCTAGATATGCATTATCATCAATACGTCACATTGCGTATGGTGCGGACCTCTAAAAATGTTATTGTGCGTTTAAAAGTGCGTTAAAAAATGTTAAAGTGAAATATTTTGGCCAATTATATAGGAAAGTAGCAACATAACACATAAATGCGCTGAGAAACGGACCGTTTTTTTCTTCTTCTAAACCGCATATAATTGAATTTGTAGTTAAATTGCGCCGCGGAGCGGCGCAAAAATGTTGAGTTGTATTTCCTGGACAACTGCATTCTTACTGTTGAAAGGCCCAGGGTCCCTTCAGATCGTCTAGGGGCCCTCCGACCTTTTCAACGCCCTTCTGACCTGTTCAGGGACTCATCTGGGATCCGCGAAAAGACATGATGTGGAGTGGGTGATATATATTAAATACAAAGAGGGCTTACTCTACAATACAAATTTAAATCGGAGCTTGCGGGTATATTGTAACACCCTTCGTTAGCGATTAAGAGGCATTCGGTAACATGTCATTGCTCATCTTTAAAGACGAGCAATGACCTGTTACCGAATGCCTCTTAATCGCTGACGAAGGGTGTTACAATATACCCGAAATCTCCGATTTAAATATTTTTCTTGTTGAGTAAGTCCTCTTTGTATTTAATCTTAATCTGGGATCTTTATGTGCTTTGAGGCCCTTCCAGTCTGACCAGGGGCTCCTCTGACCTTCCAAGAAGTCCCTCTTGTGTGTCAATGGGTTCATTCGGCCTGTTCAGAGGTTCTTCCGACCTGGCCAGGGACTGCACTGGCTGCTTTGTCGCCCTGCCGACATGCTCAGGGGCCCCTCCGACCTGCCCAGGGGCCCCTCCAGTCTGGCTAGGAACTCATCCGGCATGTTCAAGGGCCCTTCTGACCGGACCAGGGACCGTTTCGGTCTAGTCAGGGGCCCCTCTGACTTGCCCAGGAGCCCCTCCGATCTGCTCTGCGACTCTTCTGGTCGAACTGCGCTGGCTGCTTTGTCGCCCTGCCAACATGCTCAGAGGGCCCTCCTACCTCCCCTGGGCCCTCTCCGTGCTGGCTAGGGGCCAACTCGGCATGTTCCGGGGCCCTTCTTACCCGCCCAGGGGCCCTTTCGGTCTGGTCAGTGGCCCCTCTGACCTGCACAGGGGCACTTCGAACTTCCCAGGGACCCTCTGGGGTCTGTCCCAGGGCCCGCCAACCTGCTCAGGGGCCCTTATGACCTGGCAAGGGACAGTGCTGGCCGCTTTGTCACCCTGCCGACAGGCTCAGGGGCCTCTCGACCTGCCCAGGGGCCCTCTGTGCTCGCTAGGGGCCCATTCGACGTGTTCAGGGGGCCCTCGGACCCGCTCAGGGGGCCCTTTCGGTCTGGCCAGGAGCCCCTCTGACATGCACAGGGCTCTTGTGAACGTCCAAGGGGCCCTCTGGTCTATCAGAGAGGGTCCTGGTGGCCCTACAGAGCTTCTGAAGTGCTCTAAACTCTCTAAAGACCACGCTTCGCGTGGTAAAGAGACCATGATACCGCGCTTCGCGCGGTCTCGTCGGCCCTTTTTGGCGCGTGCAGCGCGCCGAAAAGGGCCCTCCGCCGCCGAAAAGAGCCCTCCTGGCCTCCAGGGTGGTGCGGCCGCACCTGCCCCCCCCCCCCCCTTGGCTACATTCCTGCCCTGGTGGATGGTGCAAAACCACAGCAGCAAAGGAGGGGCAGTGGAGCAGGATGTGCTCGGCAAAAAAGGCAATTCAACCTTTTCACATGTCGACAAAATGACTTTCGGCAAAAAAGGCATTTCGACTTTTTCACATGTCGACAAAATGACATTTCGGCAAAAAGGCATTTCGACCATTTCACACGTCGACAAAGTAACATTCGGCAAAATGACATTTCGGCTTTTTCACATGTCGACAAAATGACATTTCGGCAAAAAGACATTTCGATCTTTTCACATGTCGGCAAAATGACATTCGGCAAAAAGACATTTCGGCTTTTTCACATGTCGGCAAAATCACATTTCGGCAAAAAGACATTTCGATCTTTTCACATGTCGGCAAAATGACATTCGGCAAAAAGCATTTCGATTTTTTCACATGTCGACAAAATGACATTTCGACACAATGACATGTCGGCAAAAAAAACATTTCGACATTTTGACACGTCGGCAAAAAGGCATTTCGACAAAAAGGCATTCGCCATTTTGCTTTCGGCATATTCACATTTCGGCAAAAAGACATGTCGTCAAAGTATCCTTCGACAATATGCATTCGCCAAAATGACATTCGGCAAAATAACATACGCCAATGTGTCCGGACACCGTCGCCCCCGGACCCCCCCCCCCCCCCCCCCCCTAGACCATCTTGTAGACATCTTCTGCGAAGACAGCAACATCACTCAATAATATCTGAGTGAAGTGTGTACGCTGTGTCAGCTTATCCTCACCGTGTCAGTGTCGGCGGCGAGTGTTCTCGGCTCCACGGAACCTAAAAGTGCACGCGCGGAGCACAATGGCTCAGGCACGCTCACATCTCATGGTGCTAAGTGTACATCAATATCGCGCTCTGAAGCTGGACCTGCCAACTGTCATGCGACAATTTGTGCATCGTTCCCCAGCGAAGAGGGTGTCGGCGTTTGGTTGTCATTGAGCCTTGAGGTGCTGGCCTGCCTGTGAGTGGGGTGTAAAATATCAGTTTGTTGGCGCTTCCCAACTAATTACCGAGCGGGCGCAAAGCACTTTTGATGTTTCTCGCAAACTTACTAGACAAAATTACATTTTACCCGGCTCGGCCCGGCCCGACACGGCCGTACAGACGCTTTTCGGAAGCTAATAACTTTGCAACCACTGCACTGTGGGGCCTTTCGCCCTGCAGCCTGGCGGATTAAAACAAATGAAGGTTCCCATTTGTCCTTCAAACTGCATTTTCCGGAACCGAAATTCTGTGAATGTTTCGAATCTGGCATTGGGTTTCCCCGTTAACCTTTGCTAGCATATGCAAAACGCGATCGAAACTGAAGTTTGTGGACGGAAGCGCCATATCACCCGTTTCATGCGAAATATATGTACCACATTTGGTTGGTTGTACGTTCATGTTCCTTGATTAATTTGAACAAAACCGCTTTTGTCACTTTTTATTTTATTTCATTGCAAATCTTAACGAGCCAAGAAAAATCCCTGATTCTTGCATACATTGAGCTCTGCTTTAAAATGAGGATCAACTCAAACATGTTTGTAAAAAAAACTAACTTACATGTAAATGTAAGTTTATATAAAGTTTGACAGCGAGTGACGCTTCGAGACACATACCAGCGTAGTCGCCAGAATGTTCTGATGTTGTCCCAATCCGGAAACCGCATCCCTACTCGCCTTTTTGATTGTTACAGCCAATCGTTAATTACGTTGTTAATTGTTAATTATGTTAATTATGGTACGTCAGGACCATACAAATCGACGAACAAAGCAAAACGTTAAGCAACATCAAATAGCGCCTCAGTACATGACCTTGGCCGGTGACCTGATGATTCTCATGACTGGCTATCAACAGCCGAATCTGACCATCATGACCATCCTGAGTCCAAACTGACGCAAGTAAAAGGCTGCAGCGCGAACACCTTACGGCGCTCAGACTACCGTGCAGACCTTGCATTATGACGTCATTACTCTGTGTCCTGACCTCACCTTAAACTGTTTTTGCTGTCAAAATGTGCGCAATTGATTCCTCTTCCGATATGCTGCAGCTGGTTGCACTGCGGTTGACGGCGTGGCCGTCATGAATTCATTCCGGCTAATCGGCGAAAGGCCCCACTGTGCACTGTCCCGATTGAGATCGGGTTTTCACCATTGAATAGCTACATCAAATTTATTTTACTTAGAGCAAAAATATGCACATGAAAGTTATAATTTAGCCCTCGCCAGTGCAAGGGGGTTGATGTCACCCCCTAGATTTCTCGGGAATAACTCGCGT
>JAXIVJ010013248.1:32500-37810 GCA_036785665.1 Chirona hameri | reverse complement strand
ACCCCAATTTGTTATGCTTGTATTTAAGCATTTGCAGCATTTTTAATGTGGATTTGCATGTTATAGTAGTGTACTTGGTATTTTACCGCCGGCGAAGAGCGCGAATTTTTGTCTCGGGGTTGCCTGATAAAACCCAGAAACAATAGGCATTTTTATCTTCTTAGCCTTGTAAAGGATAAGAATGCTTAAAATGGTATTCCTTTCATTTCAGCGTTACGACGAAACGAAGACGATGACGATGGCTTCGTTATGCAGAGGGCCACTGATGTGACGCGCGGAAGCGCGTGAACATTTTAATTTTAGGTCGTGGAAAACGCAATTTTAAATTGGAACAGACCGTGAGTGGAGCCAAGCCTCAGGTAACCTCCTTTTCCCCGTTTGCACACTCGGTATGATGAAAAATGTTGAAATAAGGTAGTTTTTCATATACATTAGCCTCGGATAGTATTCACGATGAACGGTGGCAGTCTGCGCTCAATAGTACATATGATAATAATGACGGTAGTATGTATCAGGGGCGGATCCAGGATTTTTTTTTCAGGGGGGTGGGGGGGGGGGGGGGGGGGGGGGGGGGCGGCAGGGATAGGGCAATTTTTTCCGGGAACAGGGGCGCATTTTTTTCCGGGGAAATTGGGCGCCCATGGTTCAAACATGCTCCCTTATGTATAACCCTGTGGTTGTCTGCTCGCCCGCTCTCCCGCGGTGCTCTAACGGCTGGGCCCGCACACCGCTCTCTGCCCACGCTCACGAGAAGACGTGAAACCCAGAGAACGGCAACATCAGAGAGGAGTTGAGCAATCACCTCACTCAGCACACGTCGCTCTCCTCGCTCACGTGAGAAGGGGTAGACGATTGACTTCCATAGAGGCACGCACGCGCGAGAGGGCGTCGCCAGAGGACGAACAGCGCACGAGGTCAGAGAACAGAAGGGTCCACAGATAAGAGAGACGACAGCAGACAGCTAGACGCACACGATTCCACGCACAACATCAGAGCAGGATAGGTAGACGTTTAGGGAGAGGGGGACGGCGTATGGAAGGTACGTCCGCCGCGGCGCGCACAGCGCAGCGCACTGGCGCACAGTCGGGCGCGCCCGCCAGGCCATCCTCGCTCTGAAGCCGCACTCAAGAGACAAGCGAGCAGAGAGCGAAGATAGCGCGACTTGAGAGAGGGGGCACGACAGGAATATGGTTGACAAAAATACCATGCGGAGCGGATAAAACAAACTCACAAAAGAGAAGGTAAACCAAAAAAAAACACAAGAGAGCAAAAAAACAAAAAAACAGGGGTGGGGGGGGGCGGACAGGGGGCGAGGAGGGGGGGGGAGTGGGGGGGCAGGGGGTGGGAAGGGTGGCGGAGGGGGAAAGGAGGGGAGGGGGCACAGATGACCGAAAGATGGTATGGTGCGGAGGGAGGCGTGGGAAGGTGTAGACGGGTATGGGAGTGCCTCGAAGGGGGCGGGGGGTGGGGGGGAGTCACGAGCACACTACACACAACACGATATAAAAAAAGAAAAATAATTAAAATAATTTAAAAAAGGAATAGAAAAAAAAGAGGCAATTGCACAATTAAAATATTGAAAGAAATATGTCACGAGGTATTAAAATTAATATATAAGTAAAGTACAGAAATTAAAGAGATACGCCAAAAATATGAGAAGGCAGAAAGACCGAGGGAGAGGTAGGTAAACAGTAAGACGAAGAAAAATATAAAGCACGAAGGGGGCCAAAAGACAACACAAAAAAAAAAAAAAGGGACACCACCGTGACATGTAGACCAACTGGGCACGGAGGGGGGGGGAGGGGATAGGCGAGAGTACCGTCGGGAGCGGGGGGGCCGGTGGTAAGCCGGGTGGGGGCCGGAGGTGGTGAGCGTCCGAGAGGGGCCGATAGGGCGTGGTGAGGGGGGGGGGTGGAGGCGAAAGGCGGGGGGGGGGACGGGAAGTGGAACGCATATTGAGGTCAGCGGGAGTAGGGCGACCGGGGGCGTGATGTGGGACACAGCAAATCAGTACCCGTGTCAACCGTCGCCCTTCGCTGCGTCTCGTCGCCACGCGCAGTCCTCGCCCTCCCCCCCCCACCTCCTTCACTCTGCTCCGGGCGGCTCTCGCTCGTCATTCGCTCGCTCGGACGCGCTCCATCGGGCTCTCGCGCGCGTGCCGCTCTCGCCACCCCCCCCCCCCCCCCCCTCCTCCTCCCCACCCCCCCGTATTCGCCCTCCTCTCTCTCACCTCCCCACTCCGCTCTCCTCGCTCTCTCGCCCGTTCCTCCTCGCTCTTCTCTCGCTCTCTCGCGCACACTCCCCCACGCCCCCTCCCTCCTCTTCGCACGCTCTCTACTAGTTCGCTCTCTCGCTCTCATCGGGCTCTTTCGCTCTGCTACTCGCTCTCTCGCTCGCGCCGCCCCGCCATCCTCTCTCGCTCTCTCTCGCTCTCCTCGCCTCATCGCTCTCTCGCTCCTCTCGCTCCTCATCGCTCTCTCGCTCTCCCGCTCTCCCGCTCTCCCGCTCTCGTCGCTCTATCGCTCCTCGCTCTCTCGCTCTCTCGCCCTCTCTCGCTCTCTCGCTCTCTCGGCTCTCTCGCTCTCTCGGCTCACTCGCTCCTCGCTCTCTCGCCTCTCATCGCTCCTTCGCTCTCTCGCTCTCTCGCTCTCTACGCTCTCTCGCTCGCTCTCGCTCTCTCTGCTCCGTCTGCTCTCTCGCTCTCTCCCTCTCTCGCTCTCTCGCTCTCTCGCTCTCTCGCTCTCTGCTCTCTCGCTCGCGCTCTCTCGCTCTCTCGCTCTCTCGCTCTCTCTCTCCGCTCTCTCTCGCTCTCTCGCTTCTCTCGCTCGCTCGCTCTCTCGCCTCTCTCGCTCTCTCGCCTCTCGCCCTCTTCGCTCTCGCTCGCTCTCTCGCTCTCTCGCTCTCTCTCGCTCTTCTCGCTCTCTCGCTCTCTCGCTCTCTCGCCCCGCTCTCTCGCTCTCTCGCTCTCTCGCTCTCTCGCTCTCTCGCTCTCTGCTCTCTCGCTCTCTCGCTCTCTCGCTCTCTCGCTTCTCGCTCTCTCGCTCTCTCGCTCTCTCGCTCTCTCGCGCTCTCGCTCTCTCGCTCTCTCGCTCTCTCGCTCTCTCGCTCTCCTCTCTCTCGCTCTCTCGCTCTCTCGCTCTCTCGCTCTCTCGCTCTCTTCGACTCTCTCGCTCTCTCGCTCTCTCGCTCTCTCGCTCTCTTCGCTACTCTCGCTCTCTCGCTCTCTCGCTCTCTCGCTCGCTCTCTCGCTCTCTACGCTCTCTCGCTCTCTCGCCCCTACTCCTCTCGCTCTCTCGCTCTCTCGCCTCGCTCTCGCTCTCTCGCTCTCTCGCTCTCTCGCTCTCTCGCTCTCTCGCTCTCATCGCTCTCTCGCTCTCACCGCTCTCTCGCTCTCCTCGCTCTCTCGCTCTCTCGCTCTCTCGCTCTCTCGCTCTCTCGCTCTCTTCGCTCTCTCGCTCTCTCGCTCTCCTCTCTCGCTCTCTCGCTCTCTCTCGCTCTCTCGCCTCTCTCGCTCTCTCCGCTCTCTCGCTCTCTCGCTCTCTCGCTCTCTCGCTCTCTACGCTCTCTCGCTCTCTCGCTCTCTCGCTCTCTCGCTCTCTCGCTTCCTCTCTCGCTCTCTCGCTCTCTCGCTCTCATCGCTCTCTAGCTCTCGCTCTCCTCGCTCTCCTCGCTCTCTCGCTCTCTCGCTCTCTGCTCTCTCGCTCTCTCGCTCCTCGCTCTCTCGGCTCTCTCGCTCTCTCGCTCTCTTCGCTCTCTCGCTCTCTCGCTCTCTCGCTCTCTCGCTCTCTCGCTCTCGACCTACTCGCCCTCTCGCCTTCGCTCTCACCCTCTCGCTTCTCGCTCTCTCGCTCTCTCGCTCTCTCGCTCTCTCGTCTCGCTCTCTCGCTCTCTCGCTCTCTCGCTCGCTCTCTCGCTCTCTCGCTCTCTCGCTCTCTCGCTCTCTCGCTCTCTCGCTCTCTCGCTCTGCCTCTCGCTCCGCCCTCTCGCTCTCCTCGCTCTCTCGCTCTCTCGCTCTCTCGCTCTCTCGCTCTCTCGCTCTCTCGCTCTCTCGCTCTCTCGCTCTCTCGCTCTCTCGCTCTCTCGCTCTCTCGCTCTCTCGCTCTCTCGCTCTCTCGCTCTCTCGCCTCTCTCGCTCTCTCGCTCTCTCGCTCTCTCGCTCTCTCGCTCTCTCGCTTCTCTCGCTCTCTCGCTCTCTCGCTCTCTCGCTCTCTCGCTTCTCGATCGCTCTCTCGCTCTCTCGCTCTCATCTCGCTTCTCGCTCTCTCGCTCTCTCGCTCTCTCGCTCTCTCGCTCTCTCGCTCTCTCGCTCTCTCGCTCTTCGCTCTCTCGCTCTCTCGCTCTCTCGCTCTTCTCGCTCACTCGCTCTCTCGCTCTCTCACGCTCTCTCGCCTCTCTCGCTCCTCTCGCTCTCTCGCTCTCTCGCTCTCTCGCTCTCTCGCTCTCTCGCTCTCTCGCTCTCTCGCTACCTCTCTCGCTCTCTCGGCTCTCTCGCTCTCTCCACTCTCTCGCTCTCTCGCTCTCTCGCTCTCTCGCTCTCTCGCTCTCTCGCTCTCTCGCTCTCTCGCTCTCTCGCTCTCGCTCTCAGCTCTCTCGCTCTCTCGCTCTCTCGCTCTCTCGCTCCTCGCTCTCTCGCTCTCTCGCTCTCTCGCTCTTCGCTCTCTCGCTCTCTCGCTCCTCTCGCTCTCTCGCTCTCTCGCTCTCTCGCTCTCTCGCTCTCTCGCTCTCTCGCTCTTCTCGCTCTCGCTCTCTCCTCTCTGTCTCTCGCTCTCTCGCACTCTCGCTCTCTCGCTCTCTCGCTCTCTCGCTCTCTGCTCTCTCGCTCTCTCGCTCTCTCGCTCTCTCGCTCTCTCGCTCTCTCGCTCTCTCGCTCTCTCGCTCTCTCGCTCTCTCGCTCTCTCGCTCTCTCGCTTATCGCTCTCTCGCTCTCTCGCTCTCTCGCCTCTCTCGCTCTCTCGCTCTCTCGCTCTCTCGTCGCACTCTCGCTCTCTCGCTCTCTCGCTCTCTCGCTCTCTCGCTCTCTCGCTTCTCGCTCTCTCGCTCTCTCGCTCTCGCTCTCTCGCTCTCTCGCTCTCTCGCCGCTCTCTCGCTCTCTAGCTCTCTCGCTCTCTCGTCTCTCGCTTCGCTCTCGCTCTCTCGCTCTCTCGCTCTTCTCCTCTCGCTCTCGCTCTCTCGCTCTCTCGCTCTTCGCTCTCTCGCTCTCGCTCTCTCGCTCTCTCGCTCTCTGCTCTCGCTCTCTCGCTCTCTCGCTCTCTCGCTCTCTCGCTCTCTCGCTCTCTCGCTCTCTCGCTCTCTCGCTCTCTCGCTTCTCGC
>JAXIVJ010013248.1:0-27500 GCA_036785665.1 Chirona hameri | reverse complement strand
GATAATATACTTATCAAAAGGTCTTGCGCCGCCCTAGTTTGGATCCTGGATACGCCTATGATGAAGTACAACATGCAAAAGGAACTATCTATGATCAGTAACATATTTATAGTGCTGGGTAGCAACTTGTCTGCGGTTAATATTTTTCCCCAATTTTACCCCCTTTTTCACTAACCTGGTACCGCCTATGGCAAAAAAAGAAGATTTATTACTGTTTTGTCTAATGTCACAATCACATACCATTTCATTTATCAAAAAAAAAAACATCAAAAAATGGTTTTATTACGCATTTACTTCACCCCCATATGGAGTGACCTGCACACGCCTATGTTTTTTGAATTTTCAAACGTCACCGTCATATATCAATTTCCGATTCAATCTCTATCGATTCCTATTAGTTTTGTTAAAATCGGTCGATAAACATGAAAGCTATGTTGGATAAAAAATACCACTAAAATTTGTAGTTTTTGCCCCCCTGTTGCCCCCCTATCCCAAATTTATATTTGTATTATTATTTATAAATGTAGATCGTGTTGAGGGGAACCAAACACCGTTTCATTTTTGAAAATCGGACGGGTAGATCTCGAGATCTCCGGGGGGGCGGAATCCGCCCCCCCCCCCTGTTACAAATAGGGGTAGCCAGGGGCCTGTTACAAATAGGGTTAAGCCTAGACAGGGACTCACAGACCGTCATAAGGCTCTTATGTGCGGTGCCCATATGGACCGCTAGATGTCGTAACGTGAGCAAACGCGCGGAAACGGGAGAGAGCGGCGGATAACCGAAGCGCAGTCAGCTGACACTTTACGACTTCTGGCGGTGGATATGGGCACCGTCGATTTGACGCGTTTTCGTGCGGTTTGGTGACGCTCACACCATTTTGTTCGCTTATGCAGAACGTGGAGAGGTGCGCAGAAGTTGGACAATGTTGAACTTTCTTGTCCGTTATTGTCGGTTCCATCTGTCCTGCTGTTGGAAGTGAAGTTTCCTGTTTGTATTTTCTTCTACATAATCGAGGTGGGTACATTTGGTTATTTGAGTTTGATTTGAATGTTGAAGGTTAATTCAAATTTGAATATGGTTGAAGCCAAACATTTGCTTCTGATGAATCAGAATCCTGATGCTATTCCAATGGCTCAGGCTCAATTTGATTATTTTAATATCATTTACCTATAGGTTAATGATATAAATTCAGACTGGTTATTGATTCAACTTTTTTAGAATGATTCAATCATGATTCATTTAGGAATTTGAATGATTCAATCACTGTTTGATTCACAGATACAATTTTGAGAATTGATTCCTTCAGATTCAAATAATCAAAACAAATATTTTAATCGATTCATGTTTGATTCAACATTTAAATATATTATGTGAATTTATGTCAAATCAATACAAATATTAACATTCCTATATATGATCATTAAAACATTGTTACAGAAATAGTATTTTAGTATAAATGAATGTAGCCACTGGGACTGCATGTATTTGCACAATTTACCAGTGTACCTGTATTGTTAAGAATCGTTAAATATTTTGATTCAATCAGCCTTGATTTGATGTGGGTTTTGATTCAATCACGATTCACAAATCAAAAGATCTGGTCGTGGATCAATAATTTTGATTGAACGATTCCAATCGATTCAATCAGTGTCGAATCAATAGACTGTCTGATATTGATATTGCAAGGCAACTTCATTAAAACAGGTCACACTTTTCACTTCATGCTACATTTTCATCAACAATTTGCCGTTTTCAAACTGTTACCCCCCCCCCCCCCCCCCCCAATTAATGTGCATTTCAATACCTTACACCAGTTCCCACCCACTTGTTTTCAGATGATGAAGAGCAGGATGAACTCCAAATTGAAATATGAATACAATATGAATGGCGCAAGGCGCGCCCCAGCGCGAGTGCGAGATTCAGGAGGACTTATTCATGCGAGCTTATTACTGCCAAGATACCCAGTTAGTGAGTCTTTCCGTTCACTGATAATCCAGTGCATTGATCGTTGTTGTGCTGTGCCCTGTTTGTACGCTCAATAAACACTTTTCCATAACATCAACGCATTTATTGTGTTAGCGAGCAAACTCCTGCCCTCCGAGTCTTCAAAACGATAACACGATTTCACGCATTCATGCCGTAATGCAACGTTCGACGCTACTCAACGTCATCTAATCAGGTACGAACAATTAGCAAAACCAGTCCTAGCCATCAGCAGCAAGTCCCAGCTTCAGCACGTGACAGGCCTGCTCGCGGCAGTGGAGCCAGGCTGGCTGCACCGACGGCCGGTGGCGGCACGCGGGCGCCGAGCGCTGTCGAACCAGCAGCCGACCTCAGCGCTGCCGCTGTACTCGACCGCGCGCCGCCGCCGGCGGCACAGTCATGCACAGTCACAACGGCGTAGCGCCCATCCCGATTTGAGAAGACCACAGACGGCAGCAGCTTCATCGCCAGCTAGGTCACTCCGACTTTTGACATCACTCTGAAATGCCCAGCTCACCGCGACGGACCACGGGATCCTGCCAGGGTACTGCCCCCTCCGGTGACGATAACTAATCCGCGAATCGATCCCTCAGCGCCATAGAGTCCAGAGCAGTGTTGTTGGAGCCGAGCCGTCGGGGGGCACCCGAGCGCGCCAGCTGCCTCCGACTGCAACCGTCACGCGCCTCTTCGCAACTGGCCGTCGTGCTCGACATCCACGTCGTCCGGGCCGATGTAGGACAGCGAGTCGGTGGACATTGATGTGCCTGCCATCTACCGCACCTGAAACCGGATACAGCACAATGCTATTAGATATAGTATGAAATATGTTACTACACCTGCGTTATAAACATCAGACTGGTCATTGGTACCACTGGACTGGTACCATCAGACTGGATTGGTACTTGGAAAGTAAAAATTCCTGATTTGTAATAGATCCTTGAGGAAAATGTAATTTTCTTTTCGCTACAATGTTGGTTAGATCAGGTGAAAAGAGCAAATTCCAAGAACCAAAAATGAAGAGATTAATTATTTGTTTTACCCCAAAAGTCCAGAAAATGGCCAAAATTCCAAGGTTGGCTCAGCATACAGCTCACTGTACAGCTCAGCACACAGCTCACTGTACAGCTCAGCGCAAAGCTCAGCATACTGTTCAGCATACTGTTCAGCGACTGCTCAGTGTACGCTCAGTGTACGCTAAATTCCAAGAACAAAAAATGAAGAGATTCATGATTTGTTTTACCCCAAAAGTCCATAAAATGGCCAAAATTCCAAGGTTGGCTCAGCATACAGCTCACTGTACAGCTCAGCGCACAGCTCAGCGCAAAGCTCAGCATACTGTTCAGCGTACACGCTCAGCGTACACGCTCAGCGTACACACTCAGCGTACAGCTCAATGTACTGCTCAATGTACTGCTCAGTGTACGCTCAGTGTATGCTAAATTCCAAGAACAAAAATTAATAGATTCATGATTTGTTTTACCCAAAAGTCCATAAAATGGCAAAAATTCCAAGGTTCGCTCAGCATACAGCTCACTGTACAGCTCAGCGCAAAGCTCAGTGTACGCTAAATTCCAAGAACAAAAAATGAAGAGATTCATGATTTGTTTTACCCCAAAAGTCCATAAAATTGCAAAAATTCCAAGGTTGGCTCAGCATACAGCTCACTGTACAGCTCAGCACACAGCTCAGTGTACGGCTCAGCGCAAAGCTCAGCATACTGTTCAGCGTACTGCTCAGTGTATGCCGTACAGCTCACCGTACCGCTCAGCGTACTGCTCAGCCACCAGCCAGGTACAGCTATCAATGTAAAATTACAACACCTATTCCAAGACTTTATAAACAGGGTGAAAATCAACCTTTGTTACAACATGGCACTGGGCAGGAAACATGTGTTTACATACCCAAGCGGTGTGGCAGTGCCACCTCTCCCCAAACTCTTTAGCAATGGCCAGCCAGCCTTCCTGCGTTGGTGGCTTCATCTCATTCGTTGCCAGCTCATCCCAACACACAGACCTTGATGATATTGCTTGGTGTGGCTTGTCCAACCCGGAAGGACCTTGCTATATCCTGCTGGCTCTGGCCACTTGCCAGGTACCTGCATAGAAAGAGAACCACAAATATTGCCACACTTAATAGCAATCCACATCTAGTTATTTGTTTAAATTGTATCTTATACCAGGATCACTGATTATAGCTTCAGACCACCCATGAATGGAAACAACGAACGGAGGGCAAAATTGACAAAATGTGTTACATAGTTGATGGAGTCCCTTAACTTGTACATCAATTCATTAATGATAGGTTGGTTACTCACCTCACAGTCAATGCCAGCCTCTCTGCAGGTGTGATAGGCTGCCTGAATGTGGTAGTCTGCCGTTGCAGCCGATGCCCAACCAGCAACATGATTCATCTCGACCATTTTCATCGCCCTCACGAGTCACCACACTCCAAAAGCAAAAGGAGACCAAAGCTTCCTTTGTGTTCATTTTGGGCCACCAAAAGCTTCCTTTTTGCTTATTTTGGGCCACCAAAGATGACGAAAAAAGGACATGTGTCCCGATAGCCTATCCTTATCAGGGGGATGTCGTGCTGTGCTTCGCCATAGGCAAATTGGGGATTTGTGACGTCACAAATCGACAATTCCTGCGCGGATCTTACGTTAGTGACGCGCACCGCCGCCATCTTTAAACTTGTTTATAAACGAGTTGATCGATATTATTTCAGATTGGATTCACTGACGCCTGTCGTTATTAATTTAGTCTGAGAGCGGAGTTGATCTGACAATGCCACATTGCGCTGTTTCCAAATGCTCCAACAACTCTAGAAACAGTCCAGGACTCTCATTCTTTTCATTCCCCAAAGTAAGTCATTTAAAATCAGAATGGCTGCATAGGTGTGCCAGGAAGGACGAAGTAGTCGTTAAAACTGCCCGAGTTTGTGGAAAACATTTCCTGGATGATGATCTGGACGAATCATATAAAATTCAGCGATCTGTCCTCCCATCACATGTGAAGTTGAGGTCCAAGCTGAAGACTGGAGCAGTGCCATCGCTCAACCTACCATCATCAACCTTCACCAGGCAAGCTGCATTAGTTTACATTTATGCTGTCACAGTTCTGCATGTTTTTTTCTCAATTACATTCTTGTTTCATACCCCACAATGTTAATTTTTTTTCTTCTCATTTTGTTAATGTGAACAATGTGAATGACAAACATGTGGCCTTACCATAACCATATGCCAACATGTTTAACGTTTGCGAGTGATTTTTGGATTTGCTAGCTATGTATGTTTGCAATTTGCATGTTTATTTGTATTTATGTCTTGGTGCACATGTTTTCCATTGTCACAACTCACATGCTTGTTTTATTTCATTGACATGCGATGGCGAAAAGCCATTAAGTACAGTGTGTCAGTGAACCTGATTAAATAAACAACTCGACTCGACTTGACAGTACACCTAACCTATACACGAGGCGGAATCCTGCACACATGTCTCAATCCTGATATAGCATGTGTACCTGTTGGCTGCTATTCATCCAGATTATGGAGACATAATTGCTGAATGCTAGTTTTTTTAGGTAATTGTGTATTAATTAATGTTTCCCTTTCATTATAGGAAACCAGAAGCAGCATCAGCACATCGAGATGTGCGCATGCAGCAGCGATCCCTCAAGAAGCTGAGCGATGAGCTGACCTCTGGAGACTCTGGCCAAGAACTGTCAAGGTATGATTGTTCGCATATTATGCAAGATAAGGAGGCTCACAATTGTAGTGCTGTCGTGATAAACAAGAAAAGCGTAACTCACATTTGACAGATTTTGATATTTTGGTATCCTTTGATAGCTAACAGTTTTATATCACATTTGTATCAGTCTGATCAATACTCTTGACACTGTAACACAAAGCAGATAAGAACATACAATATGATCTCCTGCAAAAGTGCCAAATGTGAGTTATGTTTAAACGTTTTTGTTGCTTTTCACATCAGGTGGTGACCCCATTATTCATTAATGCCGAGAGGGATCTATACACCCTTTTACGCCCCATTTAGGCGGCAGTGCACGCATTTAAGAAATAGTGCAGACGATTTTGGCCTGTCAGCATAGCGTGTTCAAATATCGAACTGCCGCCCATGCTTCATATCAAACGATTTGCAGTGACGAGCGGGAATATTGATGCAAATGTCATTTGCCTATTTCTATTTTATCTGTCTCTATTCGGCATTACGAATCGTTTAATATGTGGCTTTGCCCCTTTTGACCTGATATGATATTTGACACTAGGTCAAATAGTAACCTTGACCTTTTTGGGTCAAACTGGGTATCTTCTGATTCCTCTCATAGAGAGCAACTCGTTGGTGGCTAAAGTTTTGATCTAGCATAAATAACAAGGAAGTTATACAAGAAAAGCATTTGTTTCTCCGGAATGAAGGATCCGAATATGCCTTATATGTCTTGCTAAAACGGCGCCTGCAACTTTTCAATCGCTTAGGCAATTAATTAGTGATAAGGATCGCACTATTCGCTAACTGTGAAGAAAAATTGAAGACAAGTTAACGGTTCAATTTTATATAAAATGCCATTCGCCAAAACCCTGCATACGAGGGGTTACGTGGCGCACGTGCAGGCATTGACGGTGATTGACCTCCATGCGGCTAAAACCACTCGCACCAGTTATGACATGAACAGATACACCATCTTGCAAAATTGCAACGGTCTGGGTGGTATAGTTTGTTAAATATAGCATATTGGTCCAGAGAGGGGTACCACATGCACGTGCCAAGTGCACCTCTTGATCCCATGGACAAGTCTCGGAAAGTACGTGTCAGGACCAAGTGCACCTAGGGTGCAGTGTCAGAAAAGTGGCCCATTTCTATGGTTTTTTTTTAACTTGGTAGTTTTGCTCTGTGAAATTTGCGACTGTACAGAATCAAGTTTTTTAGTATGTGATGGTGAGTCCTACACCGCCGCCGCTGGTGCATCTAAACGTGACATTCTGCCAGCAGAGACTCTGAAGGTGCAAAAACTGTGTGATAAGTGCAAAAAAATGATTTATTGCACGTTTTATTCTGTCATTTGCTAAGGAAGCTTGTTTTTGTACCAATACACACCAAAGGCCTAAGTTTTAGAATATAATTATGATTGATCCTATAAAGTATGTGATAATGGTCTTGAAGGCTACATTGATGGTTAAAAAAAATAACCCTGAAGTCCTGACAGATTGGTTAGATGCCACTGATGGTAATGATAGTCCAAATTAGATAATCGGACCTAATCTCTTATCTTGTCGTATTGCTTTCGGTATTTAATAGTCTGAGTAATCATATTTATTTGGCCTTGTGATTAAATTTGGTGGAAACCGGACTGTGTCGCTAAAACTATTTGCTGACACTGGTTATGGTAGCTGTTCCTCATTATTTGACTCATTGTTCCTCATCCTAATTATTTGACATTGACTATGACTTCCAAAGTCATGATCAACCCATACTAATTAGGTATCTTCCTGTCTAACACGATGAAGGATATATTAGTGATATAATGTTTCATGTTAAACACAAATATACACAACACCTGAAATAAGCAATGCACAATAAAACTAAACTGGCTTCATTGTTTAAAAAAACATAAAACATATTTTGCTTGGAGTACAAAATATCAGTTCTTTACAGTTTTAAATGTGCAGAACAAACTTTCCTGGTGTACAAAAATATTAGCAAGTGTTAACTTTTCCAACCATGTCAGGCCTCGGCCACTATCATCCCTCAGGATTTGCCCCTTTTCTCCACTATTCTGAACTTCAGATCGTCTTGCCATTAGTGTGGCCCGTTTTAACACTTGCTGTTTCTCTGTCGCTGCTTCCAGGGACAGAGACGGTGACAGTCCTGCTGCTGAACTGTCTGCGCCTGCTCCTGGAAACCCTGGACCGGATCCTGGATCCCCAGTGATCATCTTCGAGGACACGACACCTCTGGAACAGGTTGTGCGTCTTGAAGGGGAGCTGCGGGACCTGCAGAAGCGTCTCTGCAAGCTGAGCAGGAAGTGGCGTAATGAGAAGAGGACTCTCCAGCGCCAGTTGCGGGTCGCCACTAAAAAAGGAGCTCAGCTGGATCGTCTGCTGAAGTCCGGCGTTCTGTCCGAACGTCAGGTGCGCCAGGCGGCGACAGGTCGCCGGATCCGCTGGTCTCCTGGAGATGTGTCCAAGGCGCTCGGTCTGCGGTGCCTCACGCGCAGATGCCCGCCGGAGCCGGCCGTCTACGGACTCGTGTAATTGAGCTGCGACTAACGCCGCCACCGCGCTGGTGTGCGCTGCCGTGCCCGCCGGAGCCGGCCGTCTACGGACTCGTGTAATTGAGCTGCGACTAACGCCGCCACCGCACTGGTGTGCGCTGCCGTGCCCGCCGGAGCCGGCCGTCTACGGACTCCTGTAATTGAGCTGCGACTACAGCCGTCACCGCGCTGGTGTGCGCTGCCGTGCCCGCCGGAGCCGGCCGTCTACGGACTCGTGTAATTGAGCTGCGACTAACGCCGCCACCGCGCTGGTGTGCGCTGCTGTGCCCGCCGGAGCCGGCCGTCTACGGACTCGTGTAATTGAGCTGCGACTACAGCCGTCACCGCGCTGGTGTGCGCTGCCGTGCCCGCCGGAGCCGGCCGTCTACGGACTCCTGTAATTGAGCTGCGACTACAGCCGTCACCGCGCTGGTGTGCGCTGCCGTGCCCGCCGGAGCCGTGTTGAGCTGTGACTACAGCCCCGCCTGGGCGACCCGGGCCATCTGGTGGACTGGGCGATCGTGGAGCAGGTATGGCTGCATGGGGACGAGCCCACCTCGTGCCCGATCTGGCTGTACCAGCCGCAGGCGGCGCGCGTCACACGCCTACTGCTGCGTCTGCCTGGTGCACTACCTGGCGCTCAGCGACCAGGCGGTATGGAAATGCCCCATCTGCGAGGAGACGGTGCAGCCGGACCAGGTGCGCCGCTGCCGGCTGGTGCCGCGGCCGCCGGCGCGCCTCGGAGACACCGTGGCCTTTCGGCTGGTGCGCCGCCAGCCGAGCTCGCCGCTCGGCCAGCTGGTGGAAGACGACGCCGAGCCCTACGAGAAGCTGGTCACGCTGGGAGACGCGGAGCGACAGAGGCTGATTAGGATCATACTGGCCACACCCAAACAGGTACGGTGATCGGCGGCGGCGGGGAGGGGGGGGGGGGGCAGGCAGGCCCGACTGGTGACTGTCGTTAATGCATGATAACTTGTCATGATGCCTAGATCAACTTTCACCAAAAGTGCATGTTATGTCGGCTCAATATGATATAACTGCTGTTTTCACGTGAAAAAGACCAATAATAACCCGATATGTATCATTACTAGTTCAACACTCGTATGCATCTGTATTATAGTCCTTGTTCGGCTCAATTTCCTCTTCCTCCTCAATCACCAAGTGTGTGGCTTGAAGTGTAACAGGTGTTTTCCTATGCTTGTGTGTGTGCGTCAGGTGGCGTCCGAGATCCTGGCGCCGGAGCGCGCCGCGCTGGAGCACCGGCTGGTGGAGCTGGCCGACGACCGGAGGCGTGCTTCGTCCAGCAGGCTCTCGCCGAGCTGGAGGAGCAGGAGGCGGCCATGGCCGAGCGCGCGCTGGCCACGCTGGCCAAGCCGCAGCGGCCCGACCCGGCCACGGCGGCCGAGCACGCCACGCCTCTGCCGACAGCCGTCGCCGACAGCGCCATCGTCTACCGCTCGGCGTTCGACGAGCAGACTGGAGGACGCAGCGGCCGAGCCTGCCGAGGCGGCCAGCGGCGCGCGCCAGCACTCCGTCGACGAGACCTCCTGCACGGAGGTGACGACCGCCGACCTGGAGTGCCGCCGACGGCCGCCAGGTCGGGGTTTCAGCCGTACGGAGGTGGAATTAGTGCTGCCTGCTGCGCTGTGACTTCGACCGCCACCGGGCGGGTGTGCGATGCCGTGCCCACCGGAGCGGACTGTCTGACAGGTCGGGGCTTCAGCCGTGCGGGGGTGGGCGTGGGGTCAGTGATGCCCTCCTACGGACGCCTGACTAGCTGTGACTGCAGTCGCCACCGGGTGGGTGTGCGGTGCCGTGACCCCCGGAGCGGACTGCCCAGCTAGGTTCGGGAATAAGGACGGGCCGTGTCCAGCTATGTGTATACGTTACCCGTTTGATTTAAAATAATTATGCAGTCAACCCGGAATTTCCTGATCGGGCGGTATGGTCCAGGACCCGCGCAGCAAGTACAATTTAGCGTGGGTTCTTACTTCAGAAATCCACCCATTCAAAGCATTCGGACTATTTTTTAAATGTATGCATAGCATGACTCAATTATTTATATTTTTTAAATAAATAATACCCGCGTTTTAAATAATTTTAATAAATTTTAATCATTTAATTATATTTATGAAATGATCCAGAACACATGTGTCATAAGAGTCGAGACGACTGTAAGTCGTATCACTATATACTCTATAGTGATATCAGCAGGGATGCGGAGCGGGGCCGGAGCCGCCGGAGCCGCTGGAACATTTTGCTCGGAGCCGGGGCCGGAGCCGGAGCCGTCAAAATGGCTCGGCTCCGGCTCCGAACGAGATGTGGAATCAAGCAAAAGTAGCAAACATGAAATAAACGTGTCATGTCTAGTGGCAAGTATGGCTCCTTGGAAGAAAACACATTTTTTAACATGGGTTGAATGATCACGTTTGGGATGTACGGAACCAGAGCCGGAGCCGCTAGATTCTGCCCGGAGCCGGAGCCGGAGCCGTCGGGACATTTTACTCGGAGCCGGAGGCGGAGCCGAGATGCTTCCCCGGAGCCCGAGCCAGAGCCGACCCAAATGTGTACGGCTCCGCATCCCTGGTGATATGAGGTACTATAGTGATCCATGTTGTATATCAATATCGGACCCGTTGAGGGCGTGGCTGTTGATGGACCGTGCCCGAATACAAATATGATTAATTTGACCTTTGGTTTTGACTTGACCTTACCGATGTGGCCTTCAGGACATGGGGAGGGGTGAATCTACGCATGGATAGTTCTCGTTTGCCGCCTCTCCCGTCTCCCTCCGATGCTCGGTTTGGGTTAGGCGGGGTAGGGGCGAACTCCCCACCACGGCCCGGTAGCCCAGATGGGAGGGCCGGCAAAACGGCAATGGTCACAATCGAAAGGTGTGATACTGGCATCGTGAATGAAAAAGGTGAGGCAAAGCACCAAAGGTCAATACCGTGTCGTTTGCCGCAACGCCATTAAAGGCAAAGCCTACCAAATAACGTTAAATTTTTGCCACGATCCGGGTTCGAACCCCGGTCGCCGGATTAGCAGGCGGATATTAGCTGGAGGTAACTTTTTAATCGCCTTGTATCAAATTATCTGATATAGATAGAGCAAAAATGTATTTGGATAAAAGATAGAGCTTGAAATGGTCTTCCCTATGCCGCAAATAGAACATGACGGAGACAAAGAGGTTTTTCGTACCAGGCCTCCAAAGATGACCCATTTTCATTACTTGAATATGGGGAACGGATTCTGCGACCTTGTGACGTCACGGATTTTCGTAAAAACCCCGGATGACTTTACCTAGTATATACGGCCTTGATCCTTATCGATATACTCACGGGGGCGCCAACCTCTGACGTCACGCGCAAATTCCAATCAGCTGTTGTACGGTTAAACTATTTATCGGATTGAGCGCGCCGCCGCAGTAGAGCTGCAAATTTAGTGGACACCCAGGCCACCGAGTGGCGGTATTTAACGACCTGAGTACTATTGTTGATTATAATAGCTAAAGAAGCATTATTCAAACTATGTTGTTAAATTATTTTTTTTGGCTTGTGCTAGCATTTCTTTCTGTGAAAAAGTCAACAAGTGCAAATAACTTCTTACCAAAATAAGTACTATTTATTATATAGTATTTATTTATCTCATGAGTCATGTCATACTCATGAATCATGTCATACTCATGAGTCATGTCATACTCATGAGTCATGTCATACTCATGAGTCATGTCATACTCATGAGTCATGTCATACTCATATATGAGTCACGTCATACTCATGAGTCATGTCATACTCATGAGTCATGCTCATGAGTATGCACGCACGGATTATATGAAACCGTCCTTGCTTTCGAGTCTGTAGTCTCTATTCATATTTAGTCCCTTTTACCTTTTACGAAATTATTTTGATACTTTCGTTGCAATACATATCAAAGCAGGAATGCCACAGTGGAATGTCCAGCCACTGTACCTACCATTTTGTTTAAGTTTGACATCTGAATGGGCCCGTATTACTGCGACGAAAGTCCTATTCCACCCGCAGTCTCCGAACAGTCTTCATAATTAGATTACACCTTTTGCAATATTCTCATTTCTCTCCAAGCACATACTTTAGTTTGGCCTTCGCTGATGCAACCAGTTAGCGTGTCACTTCCCGGTTAGAAAGGTCCTGCTTTTCCTGCAGAAGTTTCTACCGTCTGGGAATGGTGCAAAGAATCCAGATAATTTCGCCGTTGCCGTATATTTCCATCATGCGTCGGCGAGAGGTCATCGACATCATATTTTGTTTTGCCAAAGATACGCACGCCAGTAAAGAAAAGGGACAATAAATAACCAGCATAGGAAGTAGGAACATAATCAGAACATACTATCTTATACTGGCATATGGTAACAGTAACATGCCTACTACATATCAAGCATTTACATGCCGCATCATCGCCTATTTCAACTATTTGTCACCTATTTAATTTGCCACCTATCCTAATAATCACTTATATCCTAATAAAACATACGCATATGCGCATACCCACACAAATGACGCAAACGAATATCAACCAAACGAAACGAAACGAATGACCGATATCGGTGATAAGTCGCCGCTATTCAGACGTTGGAACCGTGAGTGACAAATACATCAGCAGCTTTTACGAAGCATAAATACACGTGGAAACATCGAGTCGATTGCTACATAACAATACAAGCACATGATGCGTGCCAGCACAAATACAAGCTCAAACATCTCGTCTCCAGCAATGCGCTCACGACAAGTAAAATTCAAGTTTGATAAATCACCGGATATGTCAATCTTTTTCAGACAGCATACCTCACCACTATCTGCAGCACACAATCTATTATTGCGCAAAGACAAACTACATGTCGCATACTACGCTTTGGATTTTTTGGGCACCTCAAATGCTCGGGTTATTGGCGATAGACTGTGTGTCTTGTAGACGACACAATGCTAGTGGCGGTGGCTGCCAGGGCCATCATCACGCTGTCGCTCCGCATGTGCTGCACCGGGCCGCCGCCGCCGCCGCGGCCTGGTGACGGCCAGACACCGATGGCGGAACGCGCGATCCCATAAGCACGGTACCAGCATTGGGGCGAGCTTGCGGTGGCGCGCGCTCGCGCGGCTCTGGCCGCCGCACGGTGGACCATCTTGGTATTATCTTGTATCTTGGCATTGGCTTGGTGAGCCTCTTGAGCAGATGGTCGGTCTTGGCATCGGGCTGCTTATTGAACACAACGGCCAGCGCCTTGGCAGCGCGCGCCACCGTCAGCGGGCGCCGCTTCTTCAGCGCCAGCTTGCCGAGCATCACGGTGACGATGTCTTGCTGCGGCACAGTCACGCTGGGCCGGGCGGCGGCCAGCAGCGCCGTCAGCTGCGTGTGCTGCCACGGCGCCGCGTGGGAGAGCGGCACGCCGTGCCACCGCTCAGCCAGCGTGCTCAGCACGTGATCGCCGTCTCCGTTAAGAAAGAAGACGTCCGCTCCACGATGTCAGTCACCGTGGCCAGCACGCGCTCGGTGGCGGTGGCCTCCTCGCGGCTGACGCGCACCTGCCGCACCAGTGGCAGGGTGGCGCGCGCCGCCTCCAGCCCGATCACGCCGGCCGCCACCGCCGCCAGCTGCCGCTCAGCCTAGTTCTCCGGCGACACCGCACCTCTGTTGAGCTGGGTCAGCAGCGGCTGCACCAGAGCCGTCACCACGGCATTGGTGTGCTGGTCGGTGGCGGCCCCGATACAGGTGAGCGCCGCCGCCCGGACCGCGGCGTCCTCAGTCGTGTCCAGACCGGCCAGGTGCTCCGC
The DNA here is from genome assembly GCA_036785665.1 of Chirona hameri. Classification (NCBI taxonomy): domain Eukaryota; kingdom Metazoa; phylum Arthropoda; class Thecostraca; order Balanomorpha; family Balanidae; genus Chirona; species Chirona hameri. Next base: position 13,439 of record JAXIVJ010013248.1, on the reverse strand, counting down.
CAGTGGTCCGCCTCCGCCTCGCCCACCAGCCAGGGGCAGGAGCTGAGCACGGAGAGCGCGGCCGTTTGCAGAGGCCGGTCTCCGCCGGCCACCTCGGCCAGCAGCACGGCAGCCAGCCGCGGCCGCAGCGGCTCCACAGCCGGCGACTCGTCCGCGCCGCCGTCCGCCAGCAGCCACCCATGCGCGCTCAGCGTCTCCAGCCGCTCGGCGGCCGAGTCTCCGCGCCGGCCTCCAGCTGGCCAAGTAGGGCCGGCACCGCCTCACCCAGCACCAGCTCCCGGCCGCCGACGCAGAGCACCACCAGCAGCGGCGCCGCGCCGGCCATCAGTCGGTCGCCGCCTCGCTGCGCCGCGTGGTGCAGACACTCGGCCAGCAGGGGGCGCGTCCACTGATCGGCCTGCGCCGGCACAGCCGCCACCAGCTGTAGCGCGCGCGGCTGCACCTCCGGATGTCGCATCTGTCGCGTGACGCCGTGCGAGCTGTCCGGCGGCGGCGTGAAGTTCACCCGGAAGTAGCAGGCCAGCAGCTCGAACAGGTCCTCGGCCAGCGAACGAACATGTCCTCGGCCAGCGAACGAACATGTCCTCGGCAGGGTGGCGAGGCAGTTTGGCAGGTGGGTGCCTCACACTGCTGACCGGGCATACATGCGCATGCGCTTGGCGTTGCGCTCATTCACCCGGCACTCCCTCAGGCTGCCTTGCAGCCATTTCAGGCGGATGTGCGTCCGTGTGACGGCGTACTTTCGCACCACCCGAGGGTCGATGCGGGAGTACTCAAACGCCTCCACCTGCTCTAGCCACTGCAGTGACGGCACAGCCAGGCTCCTCGGTTCAGCCGCTCGATCCACCCGGAGCTCTTGGACTAGCTTGACCGGGAGCACACTGGCCGGACACAGTGCCAAGGCTGCTGTCCACGGAGCGACACTTGTACGCCAGGAAGCCAGCAACGTACGCCAGAGCTTCCCGGCCGAACTCCAGACTGGCCGCCACGGGGTGACCAGATGGCGGTCCTTGGTGGGTCTGCGCATCTTGCAGGAGCTGGCTGGACTGCAAGTCGTCGTCCGGATCATCCGTAACCGCCCCCTCGTCCCTGAGGTCCTTCAGGACGCTGGCGCTCAGGTACACAGGATTCTTCTCCTCCATGGCGATAGAGGCGCCGGAGGCCGATGGCTGGCTTCTTGAGCCGGCTGCCACTGCCGGTGACGCGCCCATCAGCAGCAGCCGGATGCGCGTCTTCACCTCCACCGGCGTCGGGTCGGTGTTGGTCTCGGACATGCACCAGATCTGCGAAAACAATGCATACAAATCAGAAATATTGTGTCAAGCATGCAAATATTAGGACTCAGCAGTACCGTCTGTATACAACACAGGCATACAATGGAAGGACTGACTGAACTTGAACATGTTCAGTGCTAGCACAAATAATTCAATTAGTGCATCACAATAGTGTGCAAATCATTAAAGTCTGAAATGCAACATTTTGAATAAAAAACATGTCTTGCCAACTATCACTGTCTTCTGTCCCCTGTCGGCTGTCACTGTCCAATTGTTGGATGTTTAAAATGCCAGACTTCTACTATGTGGTGCAGAAGATGCTGACACACTTAAAGGGAATGTTTCACCTTTGTATTAGTTTTAAATTGAGATAACCATTATCTGGAGCTGTTATTGAAATGTCTAAATTACTCAGGTCATTTTCCCCAAAACTTAACAGTTTTTAAGCAATTTAATTTACCATTTGCAAAATGAATCCAGGCTGGTGCAGCCGCTGATTGGCTAACAGACACTTCTTCAGCCAATCCCACTTTGTCAGCCAATCAGCAGCGGTATATAATGATGTCATTTGCCCAAATCTAAAAACTTTATTTGTAAACGTTAAGTGACTTTGCGAGTGAAAAATATCACAATGGTTTTCAGCAGCACTTACTTCATATTTTCTACTACAACCAATGTATATTTGACAACTTTCAGAAAGGTGAACATTCCCTTTAAACACTGAAACTAAACACTGAAACACTACTAACATCATGAAGTCACTATGAACGCATAAGAGTTGACACTATGACGCATAAGAGTTGTGGCGCCCTAAAACCCCAATACGCCACCAGTGTTTTGACATAGGGTGAAGATGTCCAAATCTCATTTTTTGCATGCTATCAGTGTGTGCACATAATACTGATGCACTAAGACACTGATAAAGTATTGGCACTTTAGTGCATTGGTATCTACATTTCAATAGCATGAAACATCTGATGTTTTGATGTGTCCGAGGCTACAGTCGTTAACTATCAATATGATCATCATGATGCTTGGATGTTTCTTTATCACTGCCAGTTTGATATGCTGAGAAAGTACATCAAACATTTGAGTAACTGCTGCTTTTATCATACTGGTTGCAAATTTTATCTCACTGTTTTGTTTTCAAACTTGAACTGGATATGCAAGGAAGTCAATATATTTGCACATGACACCATTGGCTTTGGGAGGCAAATAAGCTTGATGCTTCGAAATTATTTGACTGAATTTCGCTTCATTTAAAAGCCCGTTAAATGATGAGCTCATTGTAGCATTGTTAAAATTTGACAATGTATCGTAAACGCACATTTGTATCACAATTACGTACCCGCACACTCAACACACAGCGCGAGGACTCGGGAAGTGATGATCACTGGCGATGTTTTGCAAGCGTGTGCAGTGTTATCAGCGTCAATCAGCTTATTCAGCAACGACAATTCCCGTCGCTGATTGGTCAACTTTCACGGTTCCGGTGTGCGCAGTACTCAAGAAACACGTCACTGCTTGCCAATACAGTAAACTTTGAAATATGACAGCCTAAAAGTCAAATTTTGAAGCGCGCAACAAAAATTTCCAAGATTTTTGTGTCTCAAAATAAAACTATTTGAATTACCTACTTAATGCTTTCATTTACACGACCCGACTATTTATGGTTCTTCAAAACTCAGAGATGCAGCCCAGTATTTGCAAACGAGAGCCTAAGGCTTTCGAGCAAATTTAACTATGTTTCGACAAAATGTATGGATAAACTTTTGTATCATTTAAAAGCTCTTGAAATTTTGATCAAGATGTGAAGTTATCTCGACCCGACTATTTCTAGTTTTTGAAATCACATGGGTTGCAGTTCAAAGAGAGTGTGCTGTTGTGGTGTGTTGTACATTGGAGAACTGATAGTGAATATTTTCCAAATTCAATTTCAGAGACTAATAGGTGTTTTTCAGTTGTCAGTTTCTTGTAATTTCAGATATGCATTCAAAGTTGAGTTCAAACCTTCGGATTTTCTACAACGCTGTCATTTGGAAGATGCCCTACCCTGCATTTTTCTTTTTATAATTAGACAGTTAAATTATAATTGCTTTCTTTTTTGTATATAAGTCTCACATATGAACGTTAATATAAATTAACTCAAATATCCATAGTCTAAATACCTTTTTAGCCTAAACAAAACAGCTGAAAAAAGTGATCACCATAGGGTCTGTGTTGAAGGCCGGCACTCGGCGCTACCTAGTATTCTATTTACCGTGGATATACTCTTCCAGTTCCAACCGCGCCGCATTTGTCGAAATCGGAGTTTTCGTACGATCCCTTGACGATATCGCCCCATGTTGCCAGATCGAAATTTGAATGTTGACGGTGTTGCCAAATGTTCTATTAGTAAAGTAATCTTGGCTATGTTCAATCCTTCCGTAAAAGTCACCAGACCGCCGCTTTCTCCCGTTTTCCAACGTTCCCATCTCTGTTGGTCCATATGGGCACCGCCCATCAGACGCCTGATAACGACCCATCAGGCATAGCAACACCCTCTCAGGCTGGACAAGGACCCTTCAAGTCAACCAACGGTCCTTTTACTGACGCCGAGGGCCCAATCGAAGTCACTTCGGTCATGTTTTGGCTCAGGCAAAATTGAGGTCACCGGTGACCGGAGGTCATCAAAAGTGAAATTTTCGAACTTTAGGAATTAGCTCCAGAAACTCCAAATATGATAGCTAGGAAGAAACGAAAACAATCAAATTTTAGCTCATGTTAACAGTTTAGGTTTCAGAGGTCACCAAATGTCATGCTGGCATTTTCTTCCAAGAAGTTTTTCGTGCACAATGTTTTACCTAATGATGATAGGGCAATAATATCAACGCCATCGTGTTAAGAGTATTTATGCGACATATCTATCATATGTATCACTCGTTTCATATTTGCCATCGTGTTTGTCTCGTCGAGGCACTTCGAACTGTATTCACGATGACCGGATTGGGTCAAGTTCAAAATTTGACCTCAGGTTAAGGTCATTTGTGGACCCAGTAGGTAATGTTGCATATGGGGAGACGCATCTTAGGAAGACGGTGTCCACCCCGCGTGTCTGCACTGCTCCTCCCCGCGTGTCTGCACTGCTCCTCCCCGCGTGCCTGCACTGCTCCTCCCCGCGTGTCTGCACTGCTCCTCCCCGCGTGTCTGCACTGCTCCTGTCTGCACTGTCTGCACTGCTCCTCCCCGCGTGTCTGCACTGCTCCTGTCTGCACTGTCTGCACTGCTCCTCCCGCGTGTCTGCACTGCTCCTGTCTGCACTGTCTGCACTGCTCCTCCCCGCGTGTCTGCACTGCTCCTCCCCGCGTGTCTGCACTGCTCCTGTCTGCACTGTCTGCACTGCTCCTCCCCGCGTGCCTGCACTGCTCCTCCCCGCGTGTCTGCACTGCTCCTCCCCGCGTGTCTGCACTGCTCCTGTCTGCACTGTCTGCACTGCTCCTCCCCGCGTGTCTGCACTGCTCCTCCCCGCGTGTCTGCACTGCTCTTGTCGGCGTGTCTACACTGCTCCTCCCCGCGTATCTGCACTGCTCCCCCGCGTGTCTGCACTGCTCCTGTCTGCGTGTCTGCACTGCTCCTCCCCGCGTATCTGCACTGCTCCTCCCCGCGTGTCTGCACTGTTCCTCCCCGTGTGTCTGCACTGCTCCTGTCTGCGTGTCTGCACTGCTCCTCCCCGCGTATCTGCACTGCTCCTCCCCGCGTGTCTGCACTGTTCCTCCCCGCGTGTCTGCACTGCTCCTGTCTGCGTGTCTGCACTGCTCCTCCCCGCGTATCTGCACTGCTCCTCCCCGCGTGTCTGCACTGCTCCTGTCTGCGTGTCTGCACTGCTCCTCCCCGCGTATCTGCACTGCTCCCCCCGCGTGTCTGCACTGCTCCTGTCTGCGTGTCTGCACTGCTCCTCCTAGCGTATCTGCACTGCTCCTCCCCGCGTGTCTGCACTGTTCCTCCCCGTGTGTCTGCACTGCTCCTGTCTGCGTGTCTGCACTGCTCCTCTCCGCGTATCTGCACTGCTCCTCCCCGAGTGTCTGCACTGCTCCTGTCTGCACTGTCTGCACTGCTCCCCCCGCGTGTCTGCACTGCTCCTGTCTGTGGGTCTGCACTGCTCCTCCCCGCGTGTCTGCACTGCTCCTCCCCGCGTGTCTGCACTGCTCCTCCCCGCGTGTCTGCACTGCTCCTCCCCGCGTATCTGCACTGCTCCTCCCCGCGTGTCTGCACTGCTCCTCCCCGCGTGTCTGCACTGCTCCTGTCTGCGTGTCTGCACTGTTCCTCCCCGCGTGTCTGCACTGCTCCTGTCTGCACTGTCTGCACTGCTCCTGTCTGCGTGTCTGCACTGCTCCTCCCCGCGTGTCTGCACTGCTCCTCCCCGCGTGTCTGCACTTCTCCTCCCCGCGTGTCTGCACTGCTCCTGTCTGCACTGCTCCTGTCTGCGTGTCTGCACTGCTCCTCCCCGCGTGTCTGCACTGCTCCTCCCCGCGTGTCTGCACTGCTCCTCCCTGCGTGTCTGCACTGCTCCTCCCCGCGTGTCTGCACTGCTCCTCCCCGCGTGTCTGCACTTCTCCTCCCCGCGTGTCTGCACTGCTCCTGTCTGCGTGTCTGCACTGTTCCTCCCCGCGTGTCTGCACTGCTCCTCCCCGCGTGTCTGCACTGCTCCTCCCCGTGTGTCTGCACTGCTCCTCCCCGCGTGTCTGCACTGCTCCTCCCCGCGTGTCTGCACTGCTCCTGTCTGCACTGTCTGCACTGCTCCTGTCTGCACTGCTCCTGTCTGCGTGTCTGCACTGCTTCTCCCCGCGTGTCTGCACTGCTCCTGTCTGTGGGTCTGCACTGCTCCTCCCCGCGTGTCTGCACTGCTCCTCCCGCGTGTATGCACTGCTCCTGTCTGCGTGTCTGCACTGCTCCTCCCGCGTGTCTGCACTGCTCCTCCCCGCGTATCTGCACTGCTCCTCCCTGCGTGTCTGCACTGCTCCTGTCTGCGTGTCTGCACTGTTCCTCCCCGCGTGTCTGCACTTCTCCTTCCCGCGTGTCTGCACTGCTCCTGTCTGCACTGTCTGCACTGCTCTTCCCCGAGTGTCTGCACTGCTCCTCCCCGTATGTCTGCACTGCTCCTCCTCGCGTGTCTGCACTGCTCCTGTCTGCACTGTCTGCACTGCTCCTGTCCGCACTGTCTGCACTGCTCCTGTCTGCACTGTCTGCACTGCTCCTGTCTGCACTGTCTGCACTGCTCCTGTCTGCACTGTCTGCACTGCTCCTCCCCGCGTGTCTGCACTGCTCCTCCCCGCGTGTCTGCACTGCTCTTCCCCGCGTGTCTGCACTGCTCCTGTCTGCACTGTCTGCACTGCTCCTGTCTGCACTGCTCCTGTCTGCGTGTCTGCACTGCTCCTCCCCGCGTGTCTGCACTGCTCCTCCCCGCGTATCTGCACTGCTCCCCCGCGTGTCTGCACTGCTCCTCCCCGCGTGTCTGCACTGCTCCTCCCCGCGTGTCTGCACTGCTCCTGTCTGCACTGTCTGCACTGCTCCTCCCCGCGTATCTGCACTGCTCCTCCCCGCGTGTCTGCACTGCTCCTCCCCGCGTGTCTGCACTGCTCCTGTCTGCACTGTCTGCACTGCTCCTCCCCGCGTATCTGCACTGCTCCTGTCTGCGTGTCTGCACTGCTCCTCCCCGCGTGTCTGCACTGCTCCTGTCTGCACTGTCTGCACTGCTCCTCCCCGCGTGTCTGCACTGCTCCTCCCCGCGTGTCTGCACTGCTCCTCCCCGCGTGTCTGCACTGTTCCTCCCCGCGTGTCTGCACTGCTCCTCCCCGTGTGTCTGCACTGCTCCTCCCCGCGTGTCTGCACTGCTCCTGTCTGCACTGTCTGCACTGCTCCTCCCGCGTGTCTGCACTGCTCCTGTCTGCACTGTCTGCACTGCTCCTCCCCGCGTGTCTGCACTGCTCCTCCCCGCGTGTCTGCACTGCTCCTCCCCGCGTGTCTGCACTGCTCCTGTCTGCACTGTCTGCACTGCTCCTGTCTGCACTGTCTGCACTGCTCCTGTCTGCACTGTCTGCACTGCTCCTCCCCGCGTGCCTGCACTGCTCCTCCCCGCGTGTCTGCACTGCTCCCCCCGCGTGTCTGCACTGCTCCTGTCTGCGTGTCTGCACTGCTCCTCCCCGTGTGTCTGCACTGCTCCTCCCCGCGTGTCTGCACTGTTCCTCCCCGCGTGTCTGCACTGCTCCTGTCTGCACTGTCTGCACTGCTCCTGTCTGCACTGTCTGCACTGCTCCTCCCCGCGTGCCTGCACTGCTCCTCCCCGCGTGTCTGCACTGCTCCTCCCCGCGTGTCTACACTGCTCATCCCCGCGTGTCTGCACTGCTCATCCCCGCGTGTCTGCACTGCTCCTGTCTGCACTGTCTGCACTGCTCCTCCCCGCGTGTCTGCACTGCTCCTGTCTGCGTGTCTGCACTGCTCCTCCCCGCGTGTCTGCACTGCTCCTGTCTGCACTGTCTGCACTGCTCCTCCCCGCGTGTCTGCACTGCTCCTCCCCGCGTGTCTGCACTGCTCCTGTCTGCACTGTCTGCACTGCTCCTCCCCGCGTGTCTGCACTGCTCTTCCCCGCGTGTCTGCACTGCTCCTGTCTGCACTGTCTGCACTGCTCCTGTCTGCACTGCTCTTGTCTGCGTGTCTACACTGCTCCTCCCCGCGTATCTGCACTGCTCCCCCGCGTGTCTGCACTGCTCCTCCCCGCGTGTCTGCACTGCTCCTCCCCGCGTGTCTGCACTGCTCCTCCCCGCGTGTCTGCACTGCTCCTGTCTGCACTGTCTGTACTGCTCCTCCCCGCGTGCCTGCACTGCTCCACCCCGCGTGTCTGCACTGCTCCTCCCCGCGTGTCTGCACTGCTCCTCCCCGCGTGTCTGCACTGCTCCTGTCTGCACTGTCTGCACTGCTCCTCCCCGCGTGTCTGCACTGCTCCTCCCCGCGTGTCTGCACTGCTCATCCCCGCGTGTCTGCACTGCTCCTCCCCGCGTGTCTGCACTGCTCCTCCCCGCGTATCTGCACTGCTCCTCCCCGCGTGTCTGCACTGCTCCTCCCCGCGTGTCTGCACTGCTCCTGTCTGCTTGTCTGCACTGCTCCTCCCCGCGTGTCTCCACTGCTCCTGTCTGCACTGTATGCACTGCTCCTGTCTGCACTGTCTGCACTGCTCCTCCCCGCGTGTCTGCACCGGCGTCGCTGCTCACAAAGTCCTGAACGTTCGCGTTGCCATCCAGGGCTGCAGTGGAAGTGTATAGTGGTGTGTTACTACATCGCACGACGGATCAGGAGGAGATAAAACTGCCCGCGATGGAGGCGTCTTACAGGACCGGTTTAAGAGTATCCCATGTCCCCCCACGGTGGCTGCACAGACGGGGGCCGGTGACTGCACTAACGGGGGCCGGTGACTGCACAGATGGGGGCCGGTGACTGCACTCACGGGGGCCGGTGACTGCACAGATGGGGGCCGGTGACTGCACTGACAGGGGCCGGTGACTGCAGTGGACGGGGGCCGGTGACTGCACAGACGGGGGCCGGTGACGGCACAGACGGGGGCCGGTGACTGCACAGACGGGGGCCGGTAACTGCACAGACGGGGGCCGGTGACTGCACTGACGGGGGCCGGTGACGGCACAGACGGGGGCCGGTGACTGCACTGACGGGGGCCGGTGACTGCACTGACGGGGGCCGGTGACTGCACTGACGGGGGTCGGCGGACTGCACTGACGGGGGCCGGTGACTGCACATACGGGGGCCGGTGACTGCACTGACGGGGGCCGGTGACTGCACAGTCGGGGGGCCGGTGACTGCACAGACGGGGGCCGGTGACTGCACTGACGGGGGCCGGTGACTGCACTGACGGGGGCCGGTGACTGCACAGACGGGGGCCGGTGACTGCACTGACGGGGGCCGGTGACTGCACTGACGGGGGCCGGTGACTGCACAGACGGGGGCCGGTGACTGCACTGACGGGGGCCGGTGACTGCACAGACGGGGGCCTGTGACTGCACAGACGGGGGCCGGTGACATGCACTGACGGGGGCCGGTGACTGCACAGACGGGGGCCGGTGACTGCACAGACGGGGGCCTGTGACTGCACTGCCGGGGGCCGGTGACTGCACAGACGGGGGCCGGTGACTGCACTGACGGGGGCCGGTGACTGCACTGACGGGGGCCAGTGACTGCACAGACGGGGGCCGGTGACTGCACTGACGGGGTGCCGGTGACTGCACAGACGGGGGCCGGTGACGGCACAGACGGGGGCCGGTGACTGCACTGACGGGGGCCGGTGACTGCACAGACGGGGGCCGGTGACTGCACTGCCGGGGGCCGGTGACTGCACTGACGGGGGGCCGGTGACTGCACAGACGGGGGCCGGTGACTGCACTGACGGGGGTCGGTGACTGCACAGACGGGGGCCGGTGACTGCACTGACGGGGGCGGTGACTGCACAGACGGGGGCCGGTGACTGCACTGACGGGGGCCGGTGACTGCACAGACCGGGGCCGGTGACTGCACTGACGGGGGCCAGTGACTGCACTGACGGGGGCCGGTGACTGCACAGACGGGGGCCGGTGACTGCACTGACGGGGGCTGGTGACTGCACTGACGGGGGCCGGTGACGGCACAGACGGGGGCCGGTGACTGCACAGACGGGGGCCGGTGACTGCACTGACGGGGGCCGGTGACTGCACTGACGGGGGCCGGTGGCTGCACTGACGGGGGCCGGTGACTGCACTGAGGGGGGCCGGTGACTGCACAGACGGGGGCCGGTGACTGCACTGACGGGGGCCGGTGACTGCACAGACGGGGGCCGGTGACTGCACTGACGGGGGCCGGTGACGGCACTGGACACCACATCGTGCTAGCTGCGGTCTCTGGTGGGGCTGTGGTCTCCGGTGAGAACAGCGGGATCGGTCAGGTGTCCATCCCGTCCCGTCTCCGTGACGACACTCCCTGCTGCTCACTGTACCTTCTGCGGCCTGCAGACGGTGCGCACAGTGTGCACACTGTCACGGTGTGCAATAGCAAGGTGGAGATTCAGGGGTCAGGATATGCGAGTGTCGCAAATGACCTCCTATGTCAACGCGATCCAAAGTAAAAGTCGTTTTCATTTTTATCGCTTTATCTATTTCATTTATCGACGATTGTATTGCGGTGTTGAACAACTGTGTGACTGCAACTAAGTGGGAGATATTCCATTGCAAACGATTTTATCATTTTCAATCAGCACGGTTTTCGGCAATAATTTATATCCAGGGTAGAGATAGAATATTAGGAGGGCGAGGGAGCCTATGCCGCTGCCGGCACTGGCGGATCAACTTTTTCGGACACCCGTTGCCCGTTGGCGTTGTCGGTCGTCCTAGGGGAACACATGTGCTGTGGGTAGGTGTATTCTGGTATTACTAGCGTCATCTATTGACCAAACTCAGAACTGTGTGTGAGTGATATTTATAGGTTGTGCCCCAAACGCCTCTATTTGCAAGCTGACGGTTTCTATTGGCGTCGCAATGTTCAATGAAGTTATGGCACGCCTGACGCCCTTAATGGGAAAAAAACACAAATTCTGTAAATATTATTACAATTAAATGGTTACACGCGCACTGGAGGATGGGGGCACTTTTTTGTCCCCCCCCCACATGTTTTTCGTGAATAGCTAAAAAACGAAGCGGAGCAGGGCGGTGGTTTTTGTGCGGCAGTTAAAAGAAATAGTTCACCTTGGAATTTTTTACCCAACACGATTATTAAATTTTTAATAAAATTTCTTTTTATATTGTCAAAAATGGCCTTATATCGCGCCGATTCAGGCCAGAAGGCAGTACATTTGTATTGTTTATCAAAACTATATGCATACTCTCTGAGTCAGAGTCCTGACGTCACGCGAATGTAAAAATTGGTTCAGCCAATCAGATTCGAAAGTAGTCGCGTAAAGATAGACTCGCATTGGAGATGTGCCAACCGGCGGCCGGCGATTCGTTTGCTAGCACCAGCTGCAAGCTGGCTGCTGATTGGCTGATAGTATAGCCTCTGCCCGGGCTAGAACCAGTACAACATTCTTTCGCCAGCACCGCATTCCTTCGCCAAAAACTGAAATATATTCGGCTGGAGAGTCTTTTCAGTCAAGAAAACTTGCAGATAGGGATTTCCCCAACACGGGCTACAAAACTGCTATCTCAGTTTAAAACTAATGTTGAAGGTGACTATTTCCTTTAAAGGAAATAGTTCACCTTCAACATTAGTTTTAAACTGAGATAGCAGTTTTGTAGCCCGTGTTGGGAAACCCCTAGCTGCAAGTTGTCTTGACCGAAAAGACTTTCCAGCCGAATATATTTGATTGTTTGGCGAAGGAATGCGGTGCTGGCGAAAGATGTTGTACTGTTCTAGCCGGGCAGAGGCTATACCGTCAGCCAATCAGCTTGCAGCTGGTGCTGCAAGCGAACCTCCGGCCGCCGGTTAGCACATCTCCAATGCGAGTCTATCCTTACGCGACTACTTTCGAATCTGATTGGCTGAACCATTGTTTACATTCGCGTGACGTCAGGACTCTGACTCAGAGAGTATGCATATAGTTTTGATAAACAATAAAATGTATGGCCTGGCCTGAATCGACGCGATATAAGGCCATTTTTGACAATATACAAATAAATTGTATTAAGAAATATAATCAATCGTGTTTGGTAAAAAAAAATCAAAGGTGAACTATTTCCTTTAAAGGAGTAGTTCACCTTCAACATTAGTTTTAAAGGAAATAAATAGTTCACCTTCGACATTAGTTTTAAACTGAGTTAGCAGTTTTGTAGCGCGTGTTGGGAAACTCCTATCTGCAAGTTTTCTTGACTGAAAAGACTCTCCAGGTGAATATATATATTTTTTGGCGAAGGAATGCGGTGCTGGCGAAAGATGTTGTACTGGTTCTAGCCCGGGCAGAGGCTAAACCATCAGCCAATCAGCTTGCAGCTGGTGCTAGCAAGCGAACCCCCGGCCGCCGGTTGGCAGATCTCCAATGCGAGTCTATCCTTACGCGACTACTTTCGAATCTGATTGGCTGAACCATTTTTTTTTACATTCGCGTGACGTCAGGACTCTGACTCAGAGAGTATGCATATAGTTTTTATAAACAATACAAATTACGGCCTTCTGTCCCCGAATCGGCGCGATATAAGGCCATTTTTGACAATATAAAAAGAAAGTGTATTAAAAAATATAATCAAATCGTGTTTGGTAAAAAAAATCCAAGGTGAACTATTTCCTTTAAACTGAGATAGCAGTTTTGAAGCCCGTGTTGGGAAACCCCTATCTGCAAGTTTTCTTGACTGAAAAGACTCTCCAGCCGAATATATTTGAGTTTTGGCGAAGGAATGCCGGTGCCGGTGAAAGAATGTTGTACTGGTTCTAGCCCGGGCAGAGGCTATACCATCAGCCAATCAGCTTGCAGCTGGTGCCAGCAAGCGCATCGCCGGCCGCCGGTTGGCACATCTCCAATGCGAGTCTATCTTTACGCGACTACTTTCGAATATGATTGGCTGAACCATTTTTTACATTCGCGTGACGTCAGGACTCTGACTCAGAGAGTATGCATATAGTTTTGAAAAAAAACAATAATAATGTACGGCCTTCTGTCCTGAATCGGCGCGATATAAGGCCATTTTTTGACAATGTAAAAATGAATTGTATAAAAATATAATCAAATCGTGTTTGGGAAAGAAAAAAATTCAAGGTGTACTATTTCCTTTAAAGAGACTGTCCCACCTTTTTGAAAGTTGTCGAATCACACTTAATTGTATGTCTACATGTCAGACGAGGTCAGCTGAACATGTTCGTGAACTTTTTTCCGAACAAAATGCTTATCTTGGAAGATATTCAACTTCTAGTTTTAAGCGGGAAAGTTGGGTTGGTGACGTCATATATATTTTTTTAAATAAAATGGAAATCCGTTGTGCTGCCAAATTTATTGCTAATTTTTTTCGACATCTATTGCGCAGAAAAGCGAATCACCCCGGTATCTAGATTGGCTTAGATTGCGAACCACCCTGGGATCGAGAAATGAAAGACGAAAATATTCCAAGGCTGACCTTAAAACCAAGTCGACTATCATTACCAGTTGGGTAAAGAGAGACGACGCTGTCG
>JAXIVJ010013247.1:0-37811 GCA_036785665.1 Chirona hameri | reverse complement strand
AGATCCCGGATGAAACGTCAAGGAAATTCCGCAGACACGTCACGGACGGAACGATGAAAAGTTCAAAAATTCTGAACTTGTCGTGTTTCCGAGATTGCGTAATACATGGATTGATCATTTTGCTTGATTTCGCGTATTGTATTCTATAATAGACCTAAACTTGGATAATTTGTGCTGAGTATCGTGGCGGAAGATGAATGAAGATGCGTTGGAGCAAATTGTGAGTGTTGAAACTTGTGTTGAAGCTGGTAGATATTTATGCAGTGGTTTATCCATTTAAAAAATGCAGTGGTTTATCCATTTTTCTTGCGTTATTTGCGTGACCGGCAGATCCCGGACGTTAAGGAAGTTCTGCAAACACGGAGAACACGCGCGTGATTTGCTGGGACAATCATGCATAATGTAGCCTGGGCTTAAGGAATGAACATCCTGCTGACGTGGATCTTTTCGACTTTGTCGCCATCGAAGCTCACGCTATTATGAAGTGCGACATGTTGGCACAGCTTGGGTGTTATATACCCGACCTTGACAGTTCTGACGTCTGTGAGGAGACAAAATCACGGCAATCAGCCGCGTATGGCTCATCCCGAGAATACACTTCTGGCGGCGCACAGGTATCAGGACATGGGCATCAAGAAGGATGTCGCGGGTCTCATCAGGTTCATCCGGCAGCAGCAAGACCATCGTCAAGTGGCAGGTATCTGGCCATTGAGGCCAGCTCCAATGAATCTCAACGTCACTGAGTTACACACAGCTTGTTGATGTGCGAAGCCCGGCACATGAGCGCTGGTGGCGGGGGGGGGGGGCGTGACCCCATCATGTTCAGATTTTAACATTACGCATATGGACGTTGCATGGAAAGAAACGACTTCAAAATATCTCCGTCCCCCAACTTCGAGAGGTGGCGACGCCCTTGGCCCGGCGTAGGGTAGGGTGAAGGACATTTAACCTCAATATGTGAAAGCTTTAGTGACACAAAACTGGTCTGATTCGAACAGAGCCCACTGCAGACAGGCAACCCATGTCACACCCAATCCACTGAAAGAAACGCTGGCGACAGGGGCGGTCGCAAGTGGAGCCCGACGGGCAGACACCGCCTGAGTAGGAGAGAGCGACGTCAACCTTAGCTTCAGGTGACCAAAATGTGATTCGCCCGGTGGCGATGGTGCGGCGAATGACAATAAGTGGCGTCTAACATTGGCGGATGAAGAACGGTCAAATAGGATGTGATCATTTTTCGGGTTTATGCTGACATTTTTGTCAGGATAAACATGTTTGGCAAATATTTTTAATTTATCCTGAATTTGTTTTTGTCAGGGTAAATTAAACGATGTGTATTTCAATGGGATCGGTCCAGATCCGAATTTATTCTGACTTTGGAGCATGTCAGGATAAAACTTTTTATCCTGACTTACCCAATTAAACGGTTTGCCGACTTCGCATTTCGTCCACCATTTCAATTAAACGATTTTGCACAACATCGAAGTTTTCCCTTTCTTTTCTACTACTTTCTTTTGAAACAAGCATTCAGGATAATGGTACTGGGAATAAACTCTTCTTTTGTCTTGTAACTTCACTGAATTTATGCGCCAACTGCAGTTTCCCTGGTAGTTTCTGCCATGAGTGTCTGAAAAACGACCAGATTAGCAGACAAACCCATGCTCCGAAACTACTAGACCGATCTGAGTGATGTTTTCACCATTCAATTCAGAGTGGTCTGAAACGGTGCCGTTTTGGATTTTATACAGTTTGGTCCACCTTAAATGTACCAAATTGGACCAAAACTATAAGTGCAAATTTTCCGACCAGCCCATGCTCCGAAACCATTCAGCTGATCTGGACAATTGCTTCACCATTCGATCCGGCGATGTCCAAAACGGTGCCGTGTTTGATTTTATACAGATTGGTCCACTAAGTGGACCAAATTGGACCAAAACCACCAAAAAACGTTGCTGACGAACCCATGCTCCGAAACTATGGAACCTATCTGGAAGATATCTTCAGCATTCGATCCGGCGTGGTGCAAAACGGTGCCGTTTTGGATTTTATACAGATTGGTCCACTCTAAGAAGACCAAATTGAACCGAAACTTTTAGTACAAATTTCCCGACGAGCCCATGCTCCGAAACTATGGAACCGATCTGCGCGATTTCTTCACCATTCGATCCGGCGTGGTCCAAAACGGTCTCATTTTGGATTTTATACAGATTGGTTCACTTTAAGTGGACCAAGTTGGACCAAAACTTTTCGTGCAAATTTGCCGACAAGCCCATGCTTCGAAACCATGGGATCGATCTGAGCGATTTCTTCGCCATTCGATCCGGTATGGTCCAAAATGGGTCTTTATCAAGGTCATGTCAAGCGGGAAGCGCGCCGTGCAGCATATTGGCCAGCTATTGTAGCCAGCTGGATGGCCTTGACTTTGACTTTGACTGGATGGTCTTGCACGCCGCCTAGGCCCGCTGAGTCCATGAAGACGTATTCATATTCATATTCAAATACGCATTCAAAGTGACTACGATTTCACCCAAATTGGCGCACGATAAACCCTATGCGTCAGTACACAGCCTATGAAGTAATACGCGAATATATTAAACGGTTTGACCTACAGAGGTCACAAAGGTCAAAGAAGTCAAATACGCGGTACCCCATAACTTTTCACCTAATTGACTTAGTGCAACATTTCCAGTTCAAAAATACTCCGAACAGGGTGAGGATCATGCACAAACCAAGATTGCACCAGTTCGGGTCACTGCTTGACCTCAAGTCATTTTTTTTGCAATGGGTGATAACTATTTGCGCGGTACCCTATACAATCTCAGAAAACGCATTTAGATAAGCAATTGAGCATATAGCCATCCGCAAGTGACCATAGTTTATGCACAACACAACAGATGACCTTACTCTGCTAACGTGTGACCTTAGGTCACACAAGCACGTGACAAATATGGGTTTGGCCAAAAATCGCGGTACCGCATAACTCCTACAATAATTGAAATAGGCGAGTCATCCCAGTACCACAATTTTTGCATTAGCACATAGATGGTGCACAACAAACGACCTAACCCCTTCAGCTCATCGTTTGACCGGCTTTTTTTGGTCCAATTTGGTCCACTTAGATTAGACCAACGTGGATAAAACTCAAAATGGCACTGTGTTTTACCACGCCGGATCGAATGGTGAAGACTCCACCCAAATCGGTCCCATAGGTTCGCAGATATTCGCCCATTACTCCTCCCCTTGGGGGTAATTCGCAAACACGCACGTATATCGACGGAAAATATGAAAATTTGAGAATAAACGCACTTTTTGCGTTATTTTGCGTTGTTTTGTTAGGTATTGACGAGTATTTTGCAAAGTAAAAAATGTAAATCAAAGGTGTACCCGGGGTCATACGAGGTCAACGGAAAAAAAGTCACTAGGTCACGGTTTCAAGGTCATTCAAGGTCACGCCAAAAGTCACAGAAATAGAATCTCTGTTTCATTGCGAATTCAGCCATATATTTTTGTTTTATATTTAGTTAAGTCAAATGCGTTATTTTGGCCTCCAAGCATACCTCTGCAGCGTGACCTTGCCAAAATGCCCGAGGCTTTAACTCCAAAACTTGAGGTCACATCGAGCTAATATTGCCACAGCTGAATTCAGTACCCGAGATAACCCTATAGACTAATGTTAAACAAAAAGTGAGAGATGAGCATTATTTCGACTCGCCGAAATGTGGCTGTGGGCGTGGCTGCATTTGAGGATTAATTTATCGAACAAGGTAAGTGCAAACCAAGCTGGCGAAGCAATCAGATGCCTCACTATCTTGGCTAAATGCAACCAAACATTGCAATTTGCAAGTCGTCGGTGACTGTGTGCAGAACACTCGTCAATGCTAATTTTAGACTGGGCGATAAACCTGAGCTAAGTTTAGACCTGCATGTTGCGACATTACGGGTCGGCAGGCCGGCTGAGAACGGTGACATACGGTGACAGGAAATCGGAGATAAGTCGGATAAGTCGGCACCTGCAACTCCCACTTTTACGCCTGACGTTCTCCGTGGTAACAGGTAATATTGCGAGGTTATACAACAGCGTAATCGAGCCGCGGCGGTCGTGAGACTCATGAGAAGTCGGTCAGGCGGGGTGCTGCTGCCGTGAGCTGCCGAGGCTGCAGTCAGTCTGCTGCAGGTCATTGCTGAGGGTGCTGCTGCCGTGAGCTGCCGAGGCTGCAGTCAGTCTGCTGCAGGTCATTTCTGAGGGTGCTGCTGCCGTGAGCCGTGAGCTGTTGCTGTTGCACAGAGCGGGCGATGATTGCACGGCAGTCGGAAAGGATCTTATTGAACGAGGCTCGTGTTGACCCTCGCCGTGCCGGGGGGGGGGGGGGGCTAAGGTTGTTCGGGGATGGCGGAAAAACGGCAGCGCTGTGCGTCGACGTTTTTTATTTGCACAGCTGCTCGGGCATCAATTACCCACATGATGTGCAATTCATGACCTCGGGTTATAAGTTACCAGGCCAGGTCACGTGACCCACCTCCGAAATAGATTGCGGTCGTAACACAGCCAGAGTTTTTGGCCGATCGGTTTCAAACTTACAGGATTTCATAAGGTCATAGGCATGGGCGTAACCGCTACTGGGAACGGGGGGACGTGTTCCCCCCCCCCCAACATTTTCGGATTTTAACATTACGCCTATGGGCGTTGCATGGAAATATTCGACTTCAAAGTGCCTCCGCCCACTTCCCCCCTACTTTCGGAAGGTGGTTACACCCATGGTCATAGGTACATACAATTTGAATATCTAAGATTGGTATATCGGTGACCTAAGGTCGGGTCAATTTCATGACATCCCAATTATAAGTCAATGGGGAAATATTAAAATGCTTCCTATTCCCAGAATACGCATGGTATCGGTCCAATTTCTTCTTTCTTCTGGATCATGTTATCATAGGTTATTATTGATGATCCAAGTGCAATTTTTGGTCAGTAACCCCTACAGGGTCAGACAAGGTCATCTGAGGTCACCAACACTTTGTTGTCAATAACTCTCGATGGAATGAAGATACAGAAGTGCAACCGACACCAATGTGTTTGTCTCGTCGAGACACGTCTCCCAATATGCAACATGACTTACTTGGGTCACCACTTGACCTTGACCTGAGGTCAAATTTATAAGTTGGCCTAAACTGGTCAACATTAATGTGATGCGAAGCGCCTTGATGAGACGAACACGATGGCGTCAAAATAATTGCCTAATCTTTCTTATATAGGTAAAACGTTATTTAAACGGTAAAACGGTACAACTGTTTGCCAACAAAACACTCTCTTTGACATTTGGTGACCTCTTGTCTGGACTTGGAGCCTAAGCTATTGGCCTGAGCTTAAATTTGAGGGCAACCTAGCGATTTAATATTTCAAGAGCTGTTTAGATTGTTGTTCGATTGTTGTCGATTGTTGTTGATCTCTGTGTTCCTAGTCATAGTTCCAGAGATCTTTAGGGGGTTCTGGAGCGATGTCATAAAACTGGAAAATCTTACCTTTGATGACCTCTGGTGACCTCAAATTTGACCTGAGTAAAAAAAGGCCAACTTAGTTTCAAAGTGATTTTTGACCAGCTTTCGAACGGTGTTTTCGGTTTTTGTATACATTCCATAGGTGCCTAGATAGAGGGGGCATAGAAACGTCCCCCCTCTCCCGGCAGCATATTTCCCAAGTGTATACAGCTGGCGGGCGTGTTTGGAAATAACAATCACTTCGTGAGACATGAGTCAGTCAAAAATATAGATATTGCTTTGATTTATTTTGGGGGTATCGTCCATACTTAGTTCTCCAATATATCTTCCGTTTTTTTAATATGTTTGAAAAGTTTTATTTTGGGAAATTGTTACCAAAAAAATAATATTTTTGGGGGAACAATTTCCCAAAATCAAACTTTTCAAACATATTATAAAAAACGGAAGATATAATTGGAACCAAGTATGTACGATGCCCCCCCCCCCCCCCCCCCCCGCCTACCCCCTCCAAAAAAAAATCAAAGCAATGTCTATAATTTTGACTGACTTATGTCTCCCTAAGTGGTTGCTATTTCCAAACACGCCCGCCAACTACATACACTTAGGAAATATGCCCCCCGGCACAGCGAAGGTGGCGCGTGCGAGGTGAATGAATCCCAGCAGATTCTTATTCATCGTATATCTCGGTAGTTTAGATACAAAGCGCCTACAGATACTGCATTTGTTTTAAATGTCATAACCTGCTTTCCTGCTCCTGAGAGTAAATGTCATTTCCAATATATGTTTTATTAAAAATATGTATTACCGTTTAACATTCAGTAATCAGTCCCATGCAATCGCCGGGGCTGGCTGCTCTGTGATACGACACATAAATACTTATACATGACGACTTTGTATTACACATATACCTACTCATGCCACCTCAGACACAATTCATGCGAGGAAGTGATCGCATTCCGCCTGTCCTTGGGATGCACTGAGCCGCGCCGCGTCGGAGGGTGGCTGCAGTATCATCCAGCACTGAGCCGCGCCGCGTCGGAGGGTGGCTGCAGTATCATCCAGCACTGAGCCGCGCCGCGTCGGAGGGTGGCTGCAGTATCATCCAGCACTGAGCCGCGCCGCGTCGGAGGGTGGCTGCAGTATCATCCAGCACTGAGCCGCGCCGCGTCGGAGGGTGGCTGCAGTATCATCCAGCACTGAGCCGCGCCGCGTCGGAGGGTGGCTGCAGTATCATCCAGCACCGAGCCGCGCCGCGTCGGAGGGTGGCTACAGTATCATCAACCGGCCATACACTGTCGACCGAGGAAGACGCTAGGTTACATAACTCCGACCGTTACTGTGGAGTGACGGCGCTCCCAACCAAACGTCACCTGGGCCGGCACCTGCCGACACACGTGTGTATATCCGTCCTCCAGAGGCGACCTCATCGAGACTCACGAGAGAGCCTGGGGTCGGGTGACGTCAGCTAGGTCGATGGTACGCCGTCGGCAGCGTTTAATTGTGCCGCCGGCAGTAATAGACAGCGTTTAATTGTGCCGCCGGCAGTAATAGACAGCGTTTAATTGTGCCGCCGGCAGTAATAGACAGCGTTTAATTGTGCCGCCGGCAGTAATAGACAGCGTGTAATTGTGCCGCCGGCAGTAATAGACAGCGTTTAATTGTGCCGCCGGCAGTAATAGACAGCGTTTAATTGTGCCGCCGGCAGTAATAGACAGCGTTTAATTGTGCCGCCGGCAGTAATAGACAGCGTTTAATTGTGCCGCCGGCAGTAATAGACAGCGTTGAATTGTGCCGCCGGCAGTAATAGACAGCGTTTAATTGTGCCGCCGGTAGTAATAGACAGCGTTTAATTGTGCCGCCGGCAGTAATAGAGTTTGGTCGGTCGCTCGGCCATCTGCACCCCGGCTGGTGGCCGTGCCCCGGTCATACCAGGGAGGCTGCAGGTGCAGTGTGGCACGGCAGGAGACGACGGAGCTATGCCGGCGCTGCCTACCGACAGATACAGAGGTGCTAAATACTGCCCGGTGGTTCCTGGTGCAGGCCGAGTTGAGATGGGCACGCTGGACATGTGAGGGTTGGCGCATTATCGCAGCTGGAAATGCCCTCCCGTGTACCTAAGTAGTCATTAGATAGAACATGCCATTTAAATCATAAGTATGGAAAGGAAAATGGCAAAGAGAAGCTTTCCGTTGACTCCTGATTAATTTACGATAGTTGTTGAGCCCATAAGTTTTTCATAGAGCTTTGATGGGTTAAGATTTAACGTTATCCGTCCTTACTATGACATTGTAATTAAGTTAATTATGGTAACGATTATTTTGCACTTCGAACCGACAGGCGACATACCTACAAACAACTTACAATTTCACAACAACGCCTCTAATGTGGAACATTTGCTGGGCGATGCTGCCATACAAACTTGGGAGAGAAGCACTGCGTGCTAGGCGACCATTTTCGGCGCGGCCAACGTGAGAGGAGGAGCGGTTGTGGCCGTACGACTGTCGGTCTGCTTTGTATCGTCAGAGGAGGAGCGGTCGTGGCCGTACGACTGTCGGTCTGCTTTGCACCGTGAGAGGAGCGGTCGTGGCCGTACGACTGTCGGTCTGCTTTGCAACGTGAGAGGAGGAGCGGTCGTGGCCGTACGACTGTCGGTGCTTGCATCGTAGAGGTGGACCTTGATCAGGTCCAGACGACCAGTCAGCCGTCATCCGAAGGTCACGCGTTACGGAGGGGAGTGACAGCTGCGGTTACAGGGCAGTCGTCAATAACGGAGGCGTGCAGCCGAATAGCTCTTAACCAGACAGTCACTGGGGTATATTCTGTAGCACGACTCACTGGGGGGCTTTTTTAGCCCCCCTGGTATCTTCAGAACCAATGATCGCAGCGGGACGCGCAAGGCGGCATTCGAAAGCACTCAATGAGATAAGCCAAACACAAACTTTGAAGAAAAAAATCAAATTAAGGTCACATGGCAGGGCACGGTCAAGTCAAACGTCAAAATCGAGGTATTTGAGTGTATGGACAATACTTGCCATCCATGGCCTTCGATTGCGCCTATAATCACCCAAAGTGCTGTCAAAGGTATGATACATATCCCACATGAGCTAACGTGAGATTGTTGGAAAAGATCAAGGTCAAGGTCAGGTCACAAAAGGTCACTACACACAAAATATATACGAAAGTCATGCAGCACATGTTTTATGGATGCATTTACGCGTAGAATTCGATAGTGGTAGTCATTTTACCACCTGACTTCATTTACGTGAAGTTAGTGTCAAGTTCAGGTCAAGTTCAGGTCACTGAAGGTCAAAATGTGAAATTGATAAATCGAAATGAAAAAAGCATGTTTCTATATCAGTTTTATCTAAAACAAAACAGTGCTGGCATTTATTTGTCTGTATCCGGTCAATAAAAGCCAAAAAACGCAATTTCAAAATATGACGTCATGATTTACCCATACTTTATATGCCATGACAGTCAAAAAGGATGATATCATTTTGAAATTTGGTATGGTAGTTGGCCATATGTCGTTATCTGACATATATTCCGGTGTTTTCAATATCTTTTTAAAAAATTGATTTTGTGAGCATTTTTTTCAAAAAAAAAGTTTTGTTTTATTTTGGGGTCAAAAGCCTTTTTTTTTATTTCGGGATAGCTGGTTTGTGGCCCTTGCAATTTTCTAACTTTTAGCGTTTTTCGATTGCATTTTACTTCAAATGCGGCATTTGTACGGCCTGGCAAAGTTTAGACGATTTTGGTGTCAAAATCGTGTTTAGTGACGTCACTAAATTCACTATATCTCAACAAAATTCTGACGAACTTTTTTATTTTTTCTCTCAAAAGGTGTACAAATGATGCCCGGATAGTTAATAAAAGTTTGGCATCGATATATCGATATTAGTTGTTGAGAAATGTATAATATGTATAAGGGGGGGGGGGCTAACCCCCCCCCCCCCCCCCAGTGACTCGCGGGTTAAGCAACGTAGGTTGGTGCATACATACACTGTCAAAAAGAAAACACTGATATCAAAGGCATTTGGTCCAAATGAAGCCACACCGGGACATCTGGTCACATATAATCTCAATTTTGGTCATGGAGGCATAATTGGATACCCTAGGATAGGTACCCAATGCGGGAAATTTTGTTATAGGACCTAGCCTCCAATTGACAACTATACACGTCGAAAACTAATGAAAGGGAATAAATAGTTCAACACGTTCTTTGAACGAGATCACTGGCGGATCTGGCCTCTTTTTGGGGGGGGGGCAAAAACCTAGTGGCGTATCTCCCAAAAAGTAGAGCGCGTCGTCAATCCATCAGCAACTGTACGTCCGGCCGTTGCGGGGGGAGGGAATCATGGTTTCTGGACCTTTGGGGGGGGGGGCATGATCATAAGACCCCCTGGATCCGCCAAGCGCCAGTGAACGAGATAGTACAATTATATCGTGGGCGAAAAATAAATATGGTGAAAGTAGTGTACCTACCAATTTCTTCGCCGTACGCTTAATAAGTTCGACATATAGGACCGAAAAAAATCGGAATTCGGCGGTTTCGGACTTCCGAAAACGTACCAATCGTGACCCGATATCGGGTGACGTCATTATGTACACTCTCCGGCAAATGGGGAGTGTACATAATACCGCTGCGATGCGCCAATTCCTGAGCTGAGTAGGTGCCCGCTAAGCAGCCCGTGCGGCGCGGCCGTCCCTTGTTTATCACTTGTCAGTGACTATATTTAATATTTTGGGAGCCAGTCCCAGTCATGAGCAATTAGTTGTAAGACGTCTTACATGGTATGACGTTATCAGTTATGCGTCATGCGTAAGAGAAACTTCTTCAATTCTCGATTGCTGCGATAGATATCCTTCTAGCGTCCAAACTAAAGTAATTTTCGTATTTTTTCAGCTCAAGATACCACTTACAGCCAAATTTCAAGAAATCTGGTCAAATTGAACCATTCCCTTTCTATTGAATTATTTGTGCTTACCGATCATTGTATGAAGAGAACAGGAACATAGGAACGTCACGAAAAGTGTGTGTGTGTGGGGGGGGGGGGGGGGGCATTGAAACTGTGATCTCGTTTTGAGAGTACCCCAACATATTATGGACATTTCTTTGCAGATTTGGGCTGTTCTCGTCTTGGCGAACCTTTTGCCATAAAAAACTTTTATGACCAAGCAAAAATAAAGATTTTAGCCCAATAAAAACGCCGAAAAGTGAAGGGGCCATGCACCCCTCCCCCCCCCCCCCCCCTGTTCCTACGCCTATGGAAGAGAAGTCCCTTTGGTTGCATCTTTGGTCAAATATCCTATATCGTTACGGAGGCGTATCGTATAGATAGCTGAAAACCGGCATATCGTGTGTTGATTTTGACGTCTTAGCGTTGATTTTGGTATTTGGAACACTTCAGTATATTTTTTTATATTTCTCATTTTCGTTTTTTTCCTCAAAACAATGCTCTAGACAACAACAAAACGGGAAGTTAAACAAAATTATATTATGGGTAAAAAATATTTTTCCCTTTATAATATGGTAGCTCTTTAAAGGGGAGTTCATACGTAAAATATCGGAGTAATGAATCCAGCCTAGTGCATGACTTCTGACATACGTTTATATGAATTTGTTGGTTTATTTAACATATTCAGACATAAAATATCGACAGACTTGTTTTTGTTTCTGATTATGTAAATACTATTGTTACATTTAAAACATTACAATATGATTTACCATTTTGTTTTGCTGGAATACTCTTCTCAATACGTCATTATGACGTCATGTGGTTAATGGTGGATCAAAATATGTGAGCATGTTGACATATTTACATAGTATGTGAACGATTTAGCCTTTTAACAACAAACAAAACAACCAAATAATTTGTCTGCTCTGCAAACGAACTGATTTTTTTTCTGAAAGGGTTTGTGCGTGGTGTTGGTTTCCAGTCTCTTTTTGTGAGTGTCGGGAGATGATTCAGATTGGAATGGAATGTGGATTTGGTAGATTCTGATATGGACTACACCACACATTTTAATTTGGTATGATAATTTTGACCATTTTTACTAGATCGATGGAGTGATTATTGCTATGACCTATGGTTCGGTTGCGTGTCTCAGTCTGGGGTTTCAGATTGAGATCGACGTCAGATTGAGATCAGGGGTCAACGATAGGTTGGCCTCCAATTTCGACAGCTTTAGCTCAGCAAAACAATATTGATGAGGGTGTGTGAATTTCATAATATAAAATTATAATATTAATGAAGAATTTATCAGATATGTATATTTATTCTGATAGGTCAGTATGCAAAACGTGGCAGGAACATCTACAAGATATTTGGGGCAGCCCAAATCCTGCCCCAAATGGGACAGCAAGCTGCCTGGGGAATAAAAAATCCTGCCCCCATTTGGGGCAGGATTTTTGTTGATGTAGGGGGGTGCGGTCAGGTATTCACGTTCATGTTTTATTTAGCATGAATTCACTTTTCTGCCAAAAGCTGTTGACCAGGGGGAGGTGCGGTCGGTCGTAATCACAGTCTAGTTTTATCTAGTGTGAATCTGTAAATTGTTGCTTCTGCCCCAAAAAGTCGAAAGCTGCCCCAAAATTTCCAAAGCTTCCCCTAAATTTACAATTCTTCCCCTAAATTTAAAAGCTGACCCCAAATTTCCAAACCTGCCCCCAAATTTTCAAAAGCTGCCCCCAAATTTTCAAAAGTTGCCCCCAAATTCTCAAAAGCTGCCCCAATTTTGATGTGTTGGTGCCAACCCTGCCCTGACGAGATCTCATCGAAACTTGCCATGTTTTGCATACTGGCTGATAGGTGGGTGGGGTAAAGGTCTAAGCCTATCTCCAGACTCCAGTCATGTTAAGATACCAGGCCTTATACTATTAGCTGTGTATTCAGTTGAGTTGCTGGCACTAGGCCCAAATAATCAATTTTTTATGTGTCTATTTTCCAGTATGCAAAACGTGGCAAGTTTCTACAAGATCTTGTTGGGGCAGGGTTCTCTTACCTGGTTCTCTTACCTGGTTGGGTTCCCATTGGTCGGATAAAAGAAAATCAAGGGGACAGGGTAAAAAGAAAGGAACCCTAGACTCTGAGATGCGCCTTTTCTTAAAGTGAAAAAAAAAATGAAAAAGGGTTGGCACCAACACATAAAAATTGGGGCAGCTTCTGAAAATTTTGGGGCAGCTTTTGAAAATTTGGGGGCAGGTTTGGAAATTTGTGGGTGGCTTGTAAATTTAGTGGCAGAATTGTAAATTTAGGGGCGGCTTTGGGAATTTTGGGACAGCTTTTGACTTTTGGGGGCAGGGCCCGGCAGAAGTAACAATTTACCGATTCACACTAGATAAAACGCGACGATCGTGATTACGACCGACCGCGCACCCCCCCCCCCCTGGTCAACAGCTTTTGGCTGAAAAGTAAAACTTCAGGAAAAAAACAAAACATCCTGCTCCAAATGAGGCAGCTTGCTGTCCCATTTGGGGAAGGATTTGGGCTTCCCCAAATATCTTGTCGATGTTCCTGCCACGTTTTGCATACAGGTCTATTTTGATCGAGCCCAATAGAAATGGTATTGGGGAAAATTACTGATTTACAAACAGCAATTATGAAGCACTGGATAATAGTGATGGGATGAATGGCACATGAATCTGTGGATTGTGGCTCATAATTAAGTTTCAGCCACCCAGATATTCAATAATTTCTCAGAAATTGATGCAATGTTGCTTTAAAAGTGCATCATTTGTGTATCCCTTGGCTCATCTGAATCAATTTCTTGACTTAAATTCAAATAATTGTATCAAAATATTGATGCAGTAACAGCATGTTTTTTTTTTACTTTTTCATAATGTGTAATTACATTTAAAATTAGTTTTATTTACTTAAAGAATATAAACTTGAAAATGTAAAAAGGTTATCCTAAGAAAATGACAAACTTATTGAATGTAATTGGCTGCCGTCGCTGTATCATCGTCGCCGCCGTGGCGATATGACCACAGTGTATCAGGTGCTGCGGCAGGGAGTTGACGTCGACGCGACGAAGTTCTTTGCCGCTGCAACTACTGGTACCGCCCGTGGCCACCAGTGGAAGGTGCTGAAGCCCAGGGCTGTCTCCCGTCTTTGATGGAACGCCTTCAGCATGTGCGTGATCAACCAGTGGAACGCGCTGCCACCCTCAGTGATCGACGCCCCCAGCATCAACGCTTTCGAGGACAAACTCGACAAACATTGGGCACGGATGACATGTTCACCATCCACATCAATGACTGAGGGAGAGGATCTCACTAAGGAGCTCGGTATCGTTTGGATCCGTGAGGCCAAGTGGCCTTTCTAAATTCGACACTTTATAAGTATAAGTATAAGTAATTTGTCACCACATGATGGCGTCTCAATCTTTCCTGAAACAAACCAAAAAAACTTACGCAAACAGTTTGAGTTGTGACCAGGGTGGATGGAGTAAACAGTTGTGCGTCAGATGGTGTGATTGTTTTTGGAGACTAGCCATTTTACATGGGGACTAGGTGGTTTTAGTGATATGTTGTCAATAATTGTGTCAATTTTTTGTCAGAAAAGTGGTTCCACGATCTAAGTTCGCGGAACAAATTTTTCGCCAGCGGCGAAACACATTTTGTAATGTGTATGCCAGTTATCTTTGCATAATTTTTGATACGCATTTCTGCACAACCTATTTTCATATATGCCAATATGTGCATATATTATTATGTGGAAAGGTGATGAATCGTCAGTCGTATTTCCTGTACAGATATGGTCTTGGCGTCAGTTGGGGACCGGGTCTCCCAAGTCCCGGGTCGTATGTTAAAAAGATACCTTGTATCGTTGCATATGTGTATATGGGCAACTGAGATAAAGTATATGGGCAACTAGGCTCAAGTAAAGTACTGCCGTCTTTGCATAACGTTTTGTTAGTATCCCAGGGGTATCCATGGCCCCGATGACTATGGTATCGGTGGCAGGGTTGTAACCTGAATACGCAAAAAACTTTTTTGGGAGGTTTTAAAAAGTTTTTTTAAGTACCAGTTTTCATTGCCCGAATCACTGCAGAAATTTCGGATTTTGGGAATTTGGAGGTTCCGCCTTACGATTTTGTGTTGACAATTTGTGTCGCATCACTGTCACGTTCCGGCCATTGTTCGGAAAGTCAAGTATCAGTCTATGTGTTATGCTCGTCAGCCATTTGTACCCGCAGACTAAACAATATAATTATTTACAGTCAAAGTTTTCACGGAACAAAACTTCCAAGTTCAGAAAAATGGAGAAACAGGACAAAGCGATATCTTCGGAACCAACAATCGGATCGGGATGATTCAAACGCCATTCGGTAGAAAATGTAAATGTTCATCCCCAGAAACAACTTTGGACACATTGATGGTGACCTGTGACGTCACAGGTCAAATTCCCAAAATTGTGACATTTGGCTAGATTTGACCTACGTGACCTCGTTTGACCTTGAGGATATTAACCGAAGGTCACGATTTTGTTTATTGTAGATCATCATAGCACCTACCTACCCTGTAAGTTTGATCGTTCTAGCTCTCATACTTTCGGGGATCTTGGGGGGCACTAAAGTGCCCCCCCCCCCTCCACTGCGTGTTAGTGGCATACCCCTCGGCCCTCTCCACTGCGTGTGTTAATATCTGGAAAACATGTTTTTGTGGGCATTTTCCCAAAAATCTTCTTTTTTTATCAAAAAACAATTTTCTCAAATCCGAGATAGCCATGTTGTAGCCCTTGTCATTTGCTATCTTTTGACGTTTTTGGATTGCAATTTTCTCAAAATATGGCATGTGTATGGTCTATTAAAATTTAGCTGATTTGTGTCAAACTCGTGTTTAGTGACTCCACTAAATTCGCTATATCTCAAACAAATTTCGACGAAATTGCTTTATTTTTGCACATAAGACGTACAATCGATATAGGAGAAGGTACCCGAAGTTTAACGTTGATAGTTCTATTGTTTTGTTTAGCTATTACGAATGTTCTTCAGGGGGAGCGTTAAACACCCCCCCCCCCCCCTCCCCCCAGTCAATGCCGGGTCATGCCAATGTCAGTCAATGTCAATATATTTTATGGGAAAAACATTTCATGGTTTGTATTTTGTCTTGTATTTGTATTTGCCAATCTGCCTTATGATGATAAATCAGAGTTGTTCTAGAAGAAAGATGTTTGTGTCAAAAAGGTGTATACTGGCACTGCATATGATAGGGTATAGCTAAAAGAGATAGGCTAGTTTCTATTTTGCTAAATGATAAGACAAATTGCACAATTAGTTGTAACCATCCTTTTTGTTGGAGCTACCTGTAGGGAAAGTTACTCGTATGTTTGTTTCAAATGCGTAGTTGCCAGCTTCTTGCAGCTACCTCTTATATTTACCTTAGCTTCTTATGAATGAACCTGTTATTAACCTGTTAAAGGAAATAGTTCACCTTCAACATGGGTTTTGAACTGAGATAGCAGTTTTGTAGCCCGTGTTGGGCTACAAAACTACAAAACCCCTATCTGCAAATTTTCTTGACTGAAAAACCCCAGCTGAATATATATTTATTTTTTTGGCGAAGGAATGCAGTGCTGACGAAATAATGCGGTGCTGTCGGTAGCCCGGGCAGAGGTTATACCATCAGCCAATCAGCTTGCAGCTGGTGCTAGCAAGCGAACTGCCGGCCACCGGTTGGCACATCTCCAATGCGAGTTTATCCTTACGCGACTACTTTCTAATCTGATTGGCTGAACCATTTTTACATTCGCGTGACGTCAGGACTCTGACTCAGAGAGTATGCATATAGTTTTGATAAACAATACAAATTTACGGCCTTCTGTCCTGAATCGGCGCGATATAAAGCCATTTTTGACAATATAAAAATACATTGTAAAAAAATATAATTGAATCGTGTTTGGAAAAAATCTGAAGGTTAACTATTTCCTTTAATGTATTGGCGCCATATAGCCATGAGAGTTGCGGCACCCTAAAACCCCAATACACCACCACCACACCTGTTATTAACAATAATGCAATATTTGTTGTTCACTTTGAATCTGATTGAATGGAAATACGGTATTACAAATGTTTTGGTATGTTTTTTTCTGGACATTTCTCTATCATTAACAAATATTATCAGTGAAAAGAAACATTTAAACTTCTATATCAATCTGGTGAAACACTTTTGAAGCGATATTCTTGTAAACATCGAAAATGTTATTACAGATCAAAGCTTCAAACTTGTAAATTGAAATATATTTCATGCAAAATAAAATAGTGGCAATATTATCATCAGAAGTCATTTTTAGGTTACAACCCTCAACAGCAGCTCAGCCTGAATGTAATGTTTGATCACTAAGGTATTTTATCTCAGTTCCGGTGATGCTAGGCATAAGAGCATGCAACATTTTGATAATTTTCTATCGTGTAGCCACCATTGGAGCACTATACAACTATTACAGTGTTCTGTATGCTTAGTTCATACAACTTACAACTGTTTACTCTATTCCAGTTTATCACACAAATCTGCAGTCATGACAATACCCAGCTCCAGCAAGAGCAAATATTGTGTTAACCACATCCTGAAAACATCCAGTAACCACCATGGAGGTGTGTCCACCTGAACCTCGCCCGTCACCTGGGGCCGGCCTGAAGCAGACCTACTCGGGGATTCATGGCGCCACTCCGTCCGTGGTGCAGTCTGTCGGTCAACCTACGGCCGGCAGTCTAGTCTCCGATTACGATGCTGTCGTCGTGGGGCAAGGTGACGGCGCTGGTCGGGGTGGTCGTCTCGCCGCGCAAGACCGCCTGGGAGTGCAAGAACGAGCTGTGGGTGCGGCACGACACGCTCTGGGTGCCGCAGGGGGACGGATGGACGCGGCGCACCGGCCTCTGGACGCGCGAGAACGGCAACTGGGTGCGCAAGCAGCAGTGCTGGCGCCGGCAGGAGGACGGCCACTGGACGCGCGACGTGCACACCTGGCGGCGGATGGAGGCGATCGGCGTGTAGGAAGCGCCGGCCGGCCGCCGCGCCAGTGGCGCTCCGAGTCTGATCTCGCCGGGTCCGAAGACGCGGCGCCGCGGAGCCCCGCTCCGGTCGACAGCGACGCCGCCGCCGGCTCTGACTCGGAGCCTGACCAGCGGCGGCAGACGTGGCGCAGTGAGACCCACCTGGCGGCGGGTGCGGGGCGCGGCACGCTCTCACAGCGGCACCGCAGCCAGCCGTGCCTCCTGGCGTCGCTGCCCGACTACAGCGGAGTCTCCAGCCGTGTGACCGCCTACATCGAGCGGCGGCGGCAGCAGGACCGCGCAGCACGCGCTGCACGCGCCCGCCGCCGCCGTGACTCGCGCTCCCCGGAGCCGCCGGACGGAGACGCTGCGCCATCGAACGCCGCTGCAGACGCGGAGACCAGCGACGGTGGCGCCTCTAGCGACGACTGTCGCGCACTGGCGGCCCGGCTGGCAGCGGAGCGGGCCGAGCGGTGGGAGAGGGAGAGACAGCTGGAGCAGCTGCAGACAGAGTATGAGCAGCTGGTGACCAAGTATGCCGAGGCAGAGACCTACATCGACCGGATGAGGTTCTGCCGGCCGCCGGCAGCAGAGCGACCGAGCAGCGAAGCGCTGAGGTTGGCCGGTCCCTACCCCAGGGATGGCTTGGACGTGAGAGATGGAAGTGGGAATATCATCTTGCCAAATGAAACGCATAATAGTCGGAGCTCACGATTCTCGAGGCTCTGCGGTGTCAAGAGTGCAATTTTAAGAATGCATAGTGATGAAGAATCTAGTTTGCGTAGATTTGTCCAGTCGAAGAAAGAATTGTTTCCAAATGGTGTTGGATCGAAAGACTCTAGTTTTTCTGATCGTGGTAGTGTTGATTTAAACGATAGTGTGAAGAATCATGTTGAGGAAGGTCATCCTTATGATTTGGTAAGTCTTTGGTGCTGTTTTGTGTTGACGTCAGTTACTGATGTCATTGCCAAAATTTATCGTGACATCACGTTTATACCTTGTCGGCTGTACTGTACCGTACCAACACAGATATCATCTGTCACTTACAACGTATTGTCCTGCCATCTTGTGTTTACTGCTATTTTACCCTTTTCGCCGAAAACATGATATATAAGCATAAAGGTTACTTGCAACTTGTGAATCGCAGACGCAGTTGAGGTCGAGGTGATTTGCTTGTAGCACCGTCACCCCTGTTCAGAGTTAACAAAGAGCTGTCCGGTGTGTTGCAGCCTTCCTCGCCAGTTTGCAGCGCTGCCTGTGTCGACATCGGCAGCGATCGTGCTCTGCCTGAGGAGCTGTCCGTGTCGGCGGACTGGGGCCCGACGTCTGCACCGCCGGCTCTCTCGCAGTCCCAACGCCACCGGCCTCCGTCGGCGTGCTCCTGGCGCACTGAGCAGACCGAGCGCAGCACCCCGGGGCAGGGCACTGCCCGCAATACTCCGGGAAGGCAGCCTGGGGAGTCCCCGCCAAGGAGGGAGACTGGGGAGTCCCCGCCAAGGAGGGAGACTGGGGAGTCTCCGCCAAGGAGGGAGACTGGGGAGTCCCCGCTAAGGAGGGAAACTGGGGAGTCCCCGCTAAGGAGGGAGACTGGGGAGTCCCCGCCAAGGAGCGAGACTGGGGAGTCCCCGCCAAGGAGGGAGACTGGGGAGTCCCCGCCAGGGAGGGAGACTGGGGAGTCCCCGCTAAGGAGGGAGACTGGGGAGTCCCCGTCAAGGAGCGAGACTGGGGAGTCCCCGCCAAGGAGGGAGACTGGGGAGTCCCCGCCAATGAGGGAGACTGGGGAGTCCCCGCCAAGGAGGGAGACTGGGGAGTCCCCGTCAAGGAGGGAGACTGGGGAGTCCCCGCCAAGGAGGGAGACTGGGGAGTCCCCGCCAAGGAGGGAGACTGGGGAGTCCCCGCCGCGCTGTCAGGCTGTGACGTCAGATGAACGTGCTGGAAAGCGGAGCTCAGATGGTGGAGAGAGTGCCGATTTCTCGTCGTTGGAAAGGCGCAGGTCACGTGATAAACCGCGGGAGGACCGGCAGCGATCACGTGACCCATCTACGGAGCACCCGGAGAAGTCACGTGATTTGTCACCGGAGCACCGCTGTGAGTCCGGTAACTCTGGGTCTCTAACCCGGTCCGAGTCACATGACTTGTCACTAGAAGATGAACAGAGCTTGCATGTCTCCTCGCCACCGGTCTCGTCCGTGTCATCACGTGACTTATCACTGGAGCAGCAGCGATTGTCACGTGACTCGGACTCAACTAGCCCAGAAGGGAAGCCTGACCAGGGCGATCGCTTAGGGCTACATAAGTTACATAGTCTTTCAAACTCGGCAGCTGGGGATTCTGTAGCGGAGTACAAGTCGATATTGCTTGAACAAATGCCGAAAGCACGGTCCTGGTCACGTGATGCAGCGCCAGATGATCCTCTCAAATGGCGCGGGTCATCACAAACAGGATCGCACTCATCACTTGTATCTGAATCCAACGCTCCGTCCAGGTCGCACGACCCTTCTACGGCGTCTCGTTCGCGGTCACATGTCTCTGAACCCAGTCACCGGGCGAAATCTGGTGACCTGTTCCTTGCGTCCGTATCAGAGCCCAAGCCAGCGGTGTCGCGCCGCCGTCGTCGCTCTTCATCTGGCCCAGGCTACGGGAGGCGTGGCGTGTCTCCGTCGGCTACCGAGGCCACGAGGGCAGGTGAGATGGCGGAGGACCCGCCACCCGCCTCCCGGGACCGCCTGCGGGGCGTACTCAGCGTCCTGGCCTCCCAGGTGGAGGTCATCCAGGCCATGGTGGGCCAGCGGGGCCGGTCTGGCCGTCGCTGTCGCAGTCTTTCACGCATGATCTCACGGAACAGAGTGTCTGTCTCGCCTGTAAACGTGGTGGACAGTGTGGAGGTGGCGGGGGTGGCTGTCGGCAGGAGAGCGGTCAAGTCTGGCGGTGGCGAGGTGAAGCGGTGTCGGTCGCAGAAGGCAGGCAGTGGGGCTGACCCGTCCCGGCCGGCCGGCCACCACGGGGCAGTGGACAGGCCGACTGAGGTGGACTGGACGAGCGGTCTGGGGAGCCGTGGCGGTACAGACGGGGCGGGGCTGAGCCATAGCAAGGCTGGGGTCCGTCGTGACGGCTCTGCGTCGCCGACGCGTGGGTCCGGGTCCGCGGACCGAGGCAGTGCAGAGGCGCCACCTGTTCGTCATGAGCCGGGCCGCCACAGTCGTGCGGTGGGTGCCGGGTCTGTGCCGGACCGAGACCGGACTCCGCCGGGCCGCCACAGCTGTGCGGTGGGTGCCGGGTCTGTGCCAGACCGGGACCGGACTCCGCCGGGCCGCCACAGCTGTGCGGTGGGTGCCGGGTCTGTGCCAGACCGGGACCGGACTCCGCCGGGCCGCCACAGCTGTGCGGTGGGCGCCGGGTCTGTGCCAGACCGGGACCGGACTCCGCCGGGCCGCCACAGCTGTGCGGTGGGTGCCGGGTCTGTGCCAGACCGGGACCGGACTCCGCCGGGCCGCCACAGCTGTGCGGTGGGTGCCGGGTCTGTGCCAGACCGGGACCGGACTCCGCCGGGCCGCCCATCCGCTCACGGCGGCTGGTCCTCCGACCACTCCAGCAGGACGCGGTCCCCGGGCCCGGACGGCGGGCATCAGTCGCCCTCTGTCGGCTCCAGGGGATGTGCCGAAAGTCAGCAGACGCCCTCTGCCGGCCGCCGCCGTCGGAGGGCAGCTGTACCGTCGCTGCCGCTGTCCGAGCTGGAGTCTGAGCAAGGGGACGGTGCTGGATCGTACTGCAGTCTGATGTCTCCTCGCACTGTCAGTCCCACGAGGAAGGTAAGCAGGCAGGCATGAACCGCCCACAATTTGTTCTTCCTATTGTAAAGGTATGCGAATATGCCTGGCGAAATATGTTTCAAGCAACTTTTAAAAGTAGCCATACTCGTAGGTTGATAGGCTTATTACATTATTGCACTAGTATCTCTTGAGGTTTACTGCACACCAGAGTCGTAATGCTTGATGAACATTTATATTGAGTTTGTATGGCTAACAGATAACAGAGTAATATGATTAAGTAGGCAGGGTGCGATGAGCGCCCAGTAACATCATCTTACTGTCCTGTGCCCGTCGTGTGTGTACAGGTGGAACAGTGGCGGGCGCGGCTGGCCGAAGTCTCCCCGGAGCCGCCGCCGGACCCCCGTCCTCCAGGCGACGATCACCCCTCCCTGTCTCGGCCGGGCCCGGAGCTGCGCCGGCTGGCGGGGGCGGTGCGCGGCCTTCAGAGGCAGATGAGCGGCTTCTGTCGGCTGGTGGACGAGCTCCGCACCCCGGGCTCGCCCTGCACCCCCGGCTCGCCTTGCACCCCCGGCACTCCCTGCACCCCCGGGTCTCCTGGATCGTCCGAGATGAGCGGGCCCCGCCGACGGCGACGGTACCTGCGGGAGCGCCGCGGGCTCCAGCTGCCCCTGCTGCCGGACAAGCCGGCACCCCCGGAACCCCCGGCACCGGCGCCGGGGCCGGGGCCGGGGCCGGGGGGCTGCCGCTGGGACATCCGCCGGCCGCCGACACGCCGCGCCGCCAGCTGCGAGCGGGCCGCCCAGACGGAGACGGCCGTACAGACGGCAGAAAACGCGGCACAGTCACGGTAATTGGCGGCACGGTGGGAATATCACCTGGGAATATCACCTATCATATATGGAAACATCGCATGGCTGCGTTTTAAAGTAAAATGTTCGCACCGTCTCGCCGTAACGATGTGATCTGCGTCGGTACCGTTTGACGCTATATATTTCGCTGGGCGCGTCAGTGTCTGTGTTGAGTGTCCGTGTCGGTATAGTAACGGTATAGTGTCGGTATATTGTCGGTATAGTGTCGGTATAGTGCCGGTATAGTGTCGGTATAGTGCCGGTATAGTGTCGGTATAGTGCCGGTATAGTGTCTGTATAGTGCCGGTATAGTGCCGACAAAGTGCCGGTATAGTGTCGGTATAGTGTCGGTATAGTGTCGGTATAGTGTCGGTATAGTGACGGTATAGTGTCGGTATAGTGTCGGTATAGTGCCGGTATAGTGCCGGTATAGTGTCGGTATAGTGCCGGTATAGTGTCGGTATAGTGCCGGTATAGTGTCGGTATAGTGACGGTATAGTGTCGGTATAGTGTCGGTATAGTGCCGGTATAGTGTCGGTATAGTGTCAGTATAGTCACGCCGGTATAGTGTCGGTATAGTGTCGGTATAGTGCCGGTATAGTGTCGGTATAGTGCCGGTATAGTGTCGGTATAGTGCCGGTATAGTGTCGGTATAGTGACGGTATAGTGTCGGTATAGTGTCGGTATAGTGCCGGTATAGTGTCGGTATAGTGTCAGTATAGTCACGCCGGTATAGTGCCGGTATAGTGTCGGTATAGTGCCGGTATAGTGTCGGTATAGTGCCGGCAAAGTGCCGGTATAGTGCCTATAGGTATAGTGCCGGTATAGTGCCGGTATAGTGCCGGTATAGTGTCGGTACAGTGCCGGTATAGTGCCGACAAAGTGCCGGTATAGTGCCGGTATAGTGCCGATATAGTGTCGATATAGTGCCGGTATAGTGTCGGTATAGTGTCGGTATAGTGCCGGTATAGTGTTGGTATAGTGCCGGTATAGTGTCGGTATAGTGTCGGTATAGTGCCGGTATAGTGTCGGTATAGTGTCGGTATAGTGCCGGTATAGTGTCGGTATAGTGTCGGTATAGTGCCGGTATAGTGTCGGTATAGTGTCAGTATAGTCACGCCGGTATAGTGCCGGTATAGTGTCGTTATAGTGCCGGCAAAGTGCCGGTATAGTGCCTATAGGTATAGTGCCGGTATAGTGCCGGTATAGTGTCGGTATAGTGTCGGTATAGTGCCGGTATAGTGTCGGTATAGTGCCGGTATAGGGCCGGTATAGGGCCGGTATAGTGTCGGTATAGTGTCGGTATAGTGTCGGTATAGTGCCGGTATAGTGCCGGTATAGTGTCGGTGTAGTGACGGTATAGTGTCGGTGTAGTGACGGTATAGTGTCGGTATAGTGCCGGTACAGTGTCGGTACAGTGCCGGTATAGTGCCGACAAAGTGCCGGTATAGTGTCGGTATAGTGTCGGTATAGTGTCGGTATAGTGTCGGTATAGTGCCGGTATAGTGTCGGTATAGTGCCGGTATAGTGTCGGTATAGTGCCGGTATAGTGTCTGTATAGTGCCGGTATAGTGACGGTATAGTGTCGGTATAGTGTCGGTATAGTGCCGGTACAGTGTCGGTACAGTGCCGGTATAGTGCCGACAAAGTGCCGGTATAGTGTCGGTATAGTGTCGGTATAGTGTCGGTATAGTGTCGGTATAGTGCCGGTATAGTGCCGGTATAGTGCCGGTATAGTGTCGGTATAGTGCCGGTATAGTGTCTGTATAGTGCCGGTATAGTGCCGGTATAGTGTCTGTATAGTGCCGGTATAGTGTCTGTATAGTGCCGGTATAGTGTCTGTATAGTGCCGGTACAGTGCCGGTATAGTGTCGGTATAGTGCCGGTATAGTGTCTGTATAGTGCCGGTATAGTGTCGGTATAGTGCCGGTATAGTGCCGGTATAGTGTACTGACGATGTGTGTGACACCACCCGACTGTGTCTCCCCCACAGGCCTGCCGTTTCTCGGAGTGACGGAGAGGTGACGACCGCGGCGGCCGCCGTTGCTCAGGTACGCCCTGTCAGATAACGCTCGTCTGCGAGAGTCTGTGTGTTTGCAGCGATAGTGTCGCTGTGAGTGTAGTAGCACTAGCCACTTGATAACTGGTGCTATTTTCGAGCCGCCTTGCCGACGCCGCCACGGGGCCTTTAGAGCCACGCCCTGGGGAGCGCGCGGTGAAAAGTGCCGCTGAACGCCGTTGCCGTGTGCGTTCTAAGCAAGTTCAGGCGTAAAGTGTAGTTATGTGTGGGGCCGGTGGTCTGTGTATTGGAGCTGCACGCTGTGCCGAGTTTCAGCTGACTGTCTGTGTATTGGAGCTGCACGCTGTGCCCAGCTGACTTTGTCTGCCCGTATGTTCGGCAGCAGTGCCGAGACACTGGAGCCAACGCCCAATGGGACCGGGCTAACCTGCTGGCCAGAGAGGTCAACCTGCGCTCCCGCTGTATCCTGGAGGGAGTGATACGCTCCACGGCCTGCTGACCCGACCTCAGGTCACACGCACAGGTCACCGGCGTGACCTGACCTCAGGTCACACGCACAGGACACCGGCGTGACCTGACCTCAGGTCGCACGCACAGGTCACCGGCGTGACCTGACCTCAGGACACACGCACAGGTCACCGGTGTGGCCTGACTTCAGGTCGCACGCACAGGTCACCGACGTGACCTGACCTCAGGACACACGCACAGGTCACCGGTGTGGCCTGACCGCAGGCGCACGCACAGGTCACCGGCGTGACCTGACATCAGGTCACCGGCGTGACCTGACATCAGGTCACCGGCGTGACCTGACCTCAGGTCACACGTACAGGTCACCGGCGTGACCTGACCTCAGGTCGTACGCACAGGTCACCGGCGTGACACGGCTGATCTGCCTGTTGACGCACAGACGTGCCGGCACGCTGAACATTCCCTATGCATTCCGGAGGCCGGAGCAGTATTTTCCCTGCAGCTGATGTCAGTATTCTAGTCTCTCAAACGTTTGATCTCATAGTATTGGAATGTTCGGGGCTGAAGGCGCCGCGCTTTCGTCAGCCCAGTGTTGAAAGATGTTCCGGAGTCTTATTTATTTATGTTATGGAACGGAGAAATATACGGTACGATTGCTCAATGGATTGTGTGGTCGATGCAACGTCTGGGGCTGGATGTTGGGCATGACGGCACGTTTGTACCAGCCGCCGCACGCGACACAGATTTACACGTAGGTGTTAGATTGGCCACGCAACCAAACGGCTATGGCAATGTGGTGCCCTTTATTACCGTTTGTTTTATGGAAATTTCCCTGACGGTGGCGTCCTGACTTTAGTTGCCGCTTGGTTGCATATGCAACACATATACAGTGGGGCGGTGTTTAGGGCGGTATATACTGTGGGGCGGTGTATACAGTGGGGCGGTGTATAGGGCGGTATATACAGTGGGGCGGTGTATAGGGCGGTATATACTGTGGGGCGGTGTATAGGGCGGTATATACAGTGGGGCGGTGTATAGGGCGGTATATACTGTGGGGCGGTGTATAGGGCGGTATATACTGTGGGGCGGTGTATAGGGCGGTATATACAGTGGGGCGGTGTATAGGGCGGTATATACTGTGTGGCGGTGTATAGGGCGGTATATACTGTGGGGCGGTGTATAGGGCGGTATATACAGTGGGGCGGTGTATAGGGCGGTATATACTGTGGGGCGGTGTATAGGGCGGTATATACTGTGGGGCGGTGTATAGGGCGGTATATACTGTGGGGCGGTGTATAGGGCGGTATATACTGTGGGGCGGTGTATAGGGCGGTATATACAGTGGGGCGGTGTATAGGGCGGTATATACTGTGTGGCTGTGTATATTTGTGTGTATCTGATGGACATGCATGCATCCGATAGCGGCCCATCTCACTGCGGCTATCTCGGTATCGGAGGTCTGCAGACTACACACTTCGCGCGCAGTTTATTATCCTAGTCAACACTCGGCATTGCGTAACTATGGCCTGGGTTGCGTAGTGGAGTTATCAGCACGACGGAGACACCATAGCACGCTGCGGTTCAACAGACGCCGTCCTACTCCGAACGGCTGCTGTAGCAGCTCGCCCCGTACCACGCAATTAGATCACCAAGCGGCCTTGCCAGCTAGCACTGCAAGTCACCGCGTTGCCGCCCCAGCCCAGTGATGCAGCCAGTTTGTCTTGATTATCCACAGCCATCAACAGATCGCTGTTACCAGGCACCAATCGCTCGGAGCTCGCAACTGGCCCGAAAGCCCCATGCCGCTATTGCTCCACACCTTTGTCCTGATCTCTGTTCTGATCTGCTCCTGCAGATCTGCTCCGTTCTGCCCGACTCAGCTGCTCCAGATGCCAGTTTTGTTTAAACAGCGCCGCATCGCAAAATGCATGACGCTGTTGTACACATGGGAACGAGCACAGCGGACCGACCGGACCGGACCGCCCCGCTCACCGTCCGGGGAGAGGTGTCGCCGGGGCAGCATGTATACCCAGCCACTTCGCTTAATGAGCCGCCGGGTCGGAGGGGCCATCCAGCCGCACCACACAGTCGGTACCGGGGTACTCCGGCAGCCTCATGTCATACTTCTCCGCCAGGGCGGCCGGCACGAACCTGCCTCCCAGGTAGTGCGCCCCGCTGAAGTGCCGAGCGCACCGTTTGGGCGCCGTCAGCGAGACGAGCAGCGCGGGCCGGAGCGCGTCCGGTCCGTCCGGTCCGTCCTCCACGTGCCAGCCGGACGGCACGTCCACGCTACACACGGGCGCCGCCGACTCGGTCAGCAGACGCAACGCCGGCGCCAGCGACTCGCGCACCGGCGGACGGAAGCTGAACCCGAACAGCGCGTCCACCACCAGTCGGAAGTGTGCCACTTCCGGCGGCGGCGCGTCCAGCACGGGTACGCCATCCCGCCGGCACTGGTGCGCCAGCCGGGAGTACAGCGGCACATCCTTCTGTACCGGGTAGAACACGGTCGGCGCGAAGCCGAACAGGCGCAGGTGGCGGGCGCAGACGAGACCGTCTCCTCCGTTGTTGCCCGGTCCGCAGACGACCAGCACGGGCGGCGGCGGGGTGTCGCGCTGCGGCGGAAAGTGACGCGTCACGGCCGCGGCGCAGCTCAGTCCTGCCAGCTCCATCAGCTGGTCCACCGAGAACTGGTACTCGTCGAACAGCTGCTGGTCGACGGCGGTGGCCTCCTGCTGGGTGAGGTGCCGCACGCTGCCCTGTGTGGCGGCTGGTGTGGTTGGTGGCGGAGAGGGGACCATGGCGAGCAGCCGGCGCGGGCAGGTCTGCGGAAGAGCGGAGGAGCAGCGGCCGGTCAGCGCCAGGCCCAGCAGAGCGCGCATACTGCAGCTGAGGGCAGGTCACGGGAGGGGCGGCACGGGTCAGGGAGGGGGCAGGGCGGCACAGCAGAGCCGGGCAGACCGGTACCCGGCACAGCAGAGCCGGGCAGACCGGTACCCGGTACAGCAGAGCCGGGCAGACTGGTACCCGGCACAGCAGAGCCGGGCAGACCGGTACCCGGCACAGCAGAGCCGGGCAGACCGGTACCCGGCACAGCAGAGCCGGGCAGACCGGTACCCGGCACAGCAGAGCCGGGCAGACCGGTACCCGGCACAGCAGAGCCGGGCAGACAGGTACCCGGCACAGCAGAGCCGGGCAGACAGGTACCCGGGTACAGTAGGACAGGGGAGTGGTCGGTACAGCTGTGTTAAGGGCAGGGGCGTAGGCAAAATTTCTCCCGGGGGGGGGGGGGGCACTGGAGTCAGAGGGTCCCTCGTAGCCAAGGGGTGCCCACATAATTAAAACAGTACAGTATGTTGTATGTAGTAAAAAACGACAAATCACTTTCGCCGATTTTTTTTTTGGGGGGGGGAGGGGCGAGTCAAAAACTCCAAATTTCGCAAATCAGCGATAGCCATTTGCAATGTCATTTCCTTTCTTTCGGGGTTTTTATTTGCAATTTTCTTCAAAACTGTTCTCTACGATTTTCCCAAATGTATTGTTTTTCCATGGCATGAATGGCATGACATGACGTGATTAAAGCGCCTTTATCTCCCAAAGTACACTACCATTTGCATTGAAATGCTGTGATAAGACGTATCATTGATGCAGCATAAGATACTGAAATGTTGACGTCGATATCTATCAATGCTTTCAAGTTATTGAAAAAATCAGGGAGGGGGGGGGGGGGGCGGGATATTCTGCAACCACCAGCGGGGCGCGGGTTAATGAAAATATTATCCTGAATCTTCTTCACTTCGGATTGAGGAAACAACACAGTACGTACATGCCGATTGTGCACATCTACGATGAAGTTACAAAATCTCTGCAAAATAACGAAGTAACATACTCCTTATATCTGGTGCAGATGCCCAGCAGTGGTGGCGGTGAATACCTGCGATCCAGTGTGCAATCGAACACAATCGGCGTGTTCCAGGGTGGATCCCTCAGCTGTATTTTGTTCTCAGTGTTTTCAAACGAGATGAGCCTACATTTTCCAGAAAATGTCCATGTTGTCCAGTTCGCGGATGACACGCAGCTACTCGTTAGTGGTAAAAAGTGCGATATGTCAAAGACGATCAATCGCATCGAACGTGCTGTCGAGTGCCTGTACAAATGGTTTTGTACCTACTGTATGAAACTAAATGTGACGAAAACGCAGGTGCTTGTACTTGGCACCCCTGCTTTGATCCGAGGCCTGCCACCTGTCGCGCTGAATGTCATGGGGACCGTCATTCCCGATTCGATAATTGTCACGAACTTGGGCGTCATCATGGATAGTCATTTAAATTTCAAGGCTCACGTAGATCGCATTACTGCGAAATGTACTGGCATCCTCATTGGACTGATGCATGCCAAGCATGTCATACCGAAAACCTCTGTCAATTATTGTTCAAGCACTTGTAAACTCAGTCATCAGGTATTACATATCAGTATACGGTACATGCAGCGACACACACTTCACAGAGTGCAGAAACTCGGCTAATTGTCGGCGCCCGTGTCATCAGTGGCCGTCGCAAATATGATCATATTCACGACGTGCTCCGTGATTTGCAATGGCTCGATGCTGCAAGTCTCGTCAGGTATCACCGGCTGTGTATGGTACACACAACCGCCACCACGGGCAGACCGGAAGACATTGTCAGCACTATCGGCAACACTGCGCAGCACCGGTACCAGACGCGTGCTGTCGGCCACCGTGTGTTACCGAGAATACGCACGGAGGCAGGCCGCCGACGGTAATGTTACGGCGCCGTGCGCGACTACGACCGTCTCCCGTTCGACATCAACAAGCGAAACTTTAGGTTTCAACTAAGGAGATATCTCCTCGGAGACCAGTATAGTGATGCGTAGGCCGTGTTCTGTGTCGACTGTTGAGTACTGTTGTTGAACCTCGCCCTGATTCTTACCTCCCTGACGTATGACAACGAAAACCCATGTTTTATGGATTTGTCATGCATAAAGAATCTGAATCTGAATATGAATCTTAACACGCGCCCTGGAGGACCTCTGATAATTACACGCCCAGAGGGGGGGGGGGCGAGTTCCGCCCCCTAAAATCCCGAAAACCACGCAATGAAGCGACAAGCGGAAAACGGCGTTAGATAGCTCGAGACCAGCTCTATCGAAGGTATATATGTCTTCTTTTTTAGGTCAGGTCAACATTGAGGTCACCAGAGGTCATCGAAGTTCAGATTTTCCAGTTTTAGGACTTCGCTCCAGAAGCCCCCACATATCTCGGGAACTATGATAGCTAGGAACAAACGAGGAAAAAAACAATCAAAAGCTCTTGAAATATGTAATCGTCATTTGTGTCCTCAAATTTGAGCTCAGGTCAATATTTTAGGCTCAAGGTCATAATAATTTTTTATTGGCAAAACAGTTTTTCGCAAATAACTTTTTACCTAATGAAGATAGGGACTATATTTTACGCTATCGTGTGTGTCTCGCCAAGGCGCCTCTAATTCAAAATAGTAGAAGGATTTTTTTGTCCGCCCCTGTAGCTCAGTTGGGAGAGCGCCGGGCTTCTGACCTCACCCGGTAGTGGCAGCCCGGGTTCGAGTCGCTTCGGCGCTCGCTATTTGCCCCTGGCTGGGATGGCCTGTGGCTGGTGGCAGCGGTCGCACTCAAGGTCAGGTGACGTCAGAGGGCGGGGCGGACCGTGTCCAGGTATGTCGGGCACGTAAAACTTTCTAAATTCTGCCGGACGCCAGTAATTGCTTGATCGGGTGGTGGGGTCAGGGCCTGGGCAACAAGCTATGCTTAGCGCGGGGCCTGACCTCGGAAATCCATCCATTCAAAAACATTCGGACTAAAATAAAAATAAAATAAAAAATGAGAAACATGTCTGCATTTTTATTTCTCAGAAATCCCATATTTCCACTGGGGAGGGGGCTCAGGAAAGTACGGGCCAACGTGTTTGTCCGGATGTGTGTCCAGACGAGATATTTGGCCACCTCTGCAGGTCGCCGCTGCGGTTATTGGTTCAGAAGATAACCAGGGGGCGAACTTCCCCCCCCCCCCCCCCAGGCAATGGCGTTCGGCTGAGACTCCAGCCAATACCGGGTTAATACTCGTACATTGTCAAAGCCTTGTACTCCTCTCAGACGTTAATAGCATACACTGAAAAACAATGAGAACTTTGACTGGTCTTCCTTCGAGAGCCTCACTGGCGCTCGGCCGGCAGACCACCTCTACCACCACAGGACCCTCTAAAGGACAGCAGAGGCCCTCTACAGATCGGCAGGGGCTAAAGGCCGACAGAGGGCCCTCTACAAATCGGCAGGGACCTCTAAAGGCCAGCAGGGGGCCCTCTACAGATTGGCTGAGACACTCTACAGATCGATAGGGCCCCTAAATGCTGGAAGAGGGTCCTCTACAGGTCGGCAGGGCCCTCTAAATGCGGGCAGAGTCCCTCTGCAGATCGGCAGGGCGATCTACAGATCGGCAGGGCCCTCTAAAGGCCGACAGGGCCCTCTAAAGGCCGGAAGGGCCCTCTAAAGGCGGAAAGGGCCCTATAAAGGCAGGAAAGGCCCTCTAAAGGCTGTCAGGGCCATCTTAAGGCCGGCAGAGAGCCATCTATAGATTAGCTGAGGCACTCTGCAGATCGACAGGGCCCCTAAAGGCTGGAAGAGGGTCCTCC
Source organism: Chirona hameri (assembly GCA_036785665.1). Lineage (NCBI taxonomy): Eukaryota > Metazoa > Arthropoda > Thecostraca > Balanomorpha > Balanidae > Chirona > Chirona hameri. The sequence goes on along the minus strand of JAXIVJ010013247.1, from coordinate 6,530 downwards.
ACAGGTTGGCAGGGCCCTCTAAATGCCGCCAGCAGAGGCACTCTGCAGATTGGCAGAGCGATCTACAGATCAGCAGGGCCCTCTAAAGGCCAACAGGGCCCTCTAGAGACCGGAAGGGCCCTCTAAAGGCCATCAGGGCCCTCGTAAGGCCATCAGGGCCCTCTAAAGACCGACAGGGCCCTCTAAAGGCAGGAAGGGCCATCTTAAGGTCGGCAGAGGGTCCTCTATAGATTGGCTGGGACACTGCAGATCGACAGGGCCCCTAAAGGCTGGCAGAGGGCCCTCTACAGATCTGCAGGGCCCTCTAAAGGCCAGCAGAAGTCCCTCTGCATATTGACTGTGATACTCTGCAGATCGTAGGGTCCATCAAGCCTGGAAGAGGGCCCTCTACAGGTCGGCAGGGCCCTCTAAATGCCAGCAGAGGCCCTCTACAGATTGGCAGGTCGATGTACAGATCGGCAGGGCCCTCTAAAGGCCGGCCGAGGGCCCTCTCCAGATCGGCAGGGCCATATATATGCCGGCAGAGGGCCCTCTACACCGACAGGGGCCCTCTAAATGCCGGCAGGGGGCTATCTGCAGATCGGCAGGGCCCTTTAAAAGCTGGTAGAGGACCCTCTCAACACTATCTGGGGCCCTTTTGTACGTATTTACATACACATGCCTTTAAAGGAAATAGTTCACCTTCAACATGGGATTTTGAACTGAAATAGCAGTTTTGTAGCCCGTGTTGAGAAATCCTTATCTGCAACTTGTCTTGGCTGAAAAGACTCTCCAGCCGAAGATATTTGACTTTTTGGCGAAGGAATGCGGCGCATATATGATATACCGTACCGTCTGAAAGTGCCAGCACTGCATTGAGCATGCGCAGACCAATAACGCACACCATAACATTAATAATTTATGACCTTCTGTCCGGAATTGGCGCGATGTAGGACCATTTTTGAAAAGAAAAAAGAAACTATATTAAAAAATATAATAAAATCGTGTTCTAAAAAATTTCCCGAAGGTGAACTATTTCCTTTAACAGACAAGCATGTGAGCTGTTATTTATTCGTGTTATGATTTGTTTAGGTTCGTGGGCATTCTTTTGTGTGACGTAAGGCGTTTTGGGGGCGCCTGACACCATCCAAAACACTTGGGCCTTCGGCCCCCTTTCGGCCCCTACGGGGGGGGGGGCTGACAGGCCCCCCTGAGGTTTTTCTTGAATAACTTTTTACACATGCTGAATTTTTTGGTAGCTGAGTTTACAATAATTATACGTATGCTGTAAAAAAAAATTGAAATTGGTTAAATAGTTTGGGAGATAATCATGTTTTGATGACGTCATGTTGGTAAAAAAACGAGAAATATTATTTAAAAAATCGTAGAAAACAGAGTTTTAAAGCAAATTGCAAACACAATGCACCAAAGTTACAAAATGGTATTCTCTTTAAAGTGGCAATCTCGGATTTTCACAATTTTGGGTTTTTGACCCCTAAAATAAAAACAAACTGACTTTTTGGGGAAAAATCACCACAAAATCAAAATTTTCAAAGATGTTAGAAAAACCGGAATATATGTGAGAGAACTGAGTATGGACAATACCCATACCAAATTTCAAAGCAATATCTTCATTTTTGACGGAGGGATGGCTCCCTAAGTGTAAGAAACTGATGACGTCATTTTAAAAATAACTTTTTTTGACTTTTTTTTACAAGATACGAACAAATAATTACCCTTTTCTGTATTTCTGAGCCAAAACTGGTCTAGGAACATACCTTTTTATTTACATTTATAAATTTCTAATTTTGAGGTTTTCTGAAGAGCAAAATCGCTGTTCTGGACGTGGTAAATCCGAGGTCATTCACTTCACCTGGAAGCATGGGTGGAGAATCGTTTCAAAAGTTGGTGTGGCCGGCGCACTGGCGGATCCAGCCTCTCTCCGTGGGGGAGGGAAGGGGGGCATCTTTTTGTGGCAAAAAGGTACCCTCATTTTTTTTTATCTGCGGATTTGGGCCGGTCACCTTATTTTGGTATTCGAGCTTAAGAAATTAACTTCAAATTTGCGAAAATGTATCGTGTTAATTTTGTTTCCGGAAAAAAACATTTATTTTCATTTTTGGGGTCAAAAACACATAATTTTGCAAATCAGAGATAACCATTTTGAAGAGAATGTCATTTATTTTCTTTTGACATTTTTGTTTTGCAATTTTCTACAAACCTATATTTTCTACGATTGTTCAAACATTTATCGTTTTTCCACAAAAGAAATGGCATGGCATGGCGTCATTATAACGTCATTATCTCCCACAAAAACTGCATAAATGTCATTGGAATTTGTTGCAAAGGCGTAGAATGGATGCAGCACGAGTACTGCAAGTTTAACGTTGATATCTATCATAGTTTTCAAGTTATTGAGAAAATCCGGGAGGGAGGGCAGATTCTTCCCCCCCCCCCTCCCACCCACCAGCGGGGCGCGGGTTAAGTGTCACCGGGTAAGCGTGTTAAGGGTTAAGTGAATTTGTGCTTGAATTGCATCAGGTGCGTTGTTTTGTCTATCATTGAAATAAAGGGATACATACAAACTTCCAATTCAATCACTCGAGAAAACAGCTTCCGTTTTCATGAAGTTTCATTGTTTGTTTTTCATTGTTTTTCACATTCAGTGCAGGGAACGCGCGAGGGGAGGGGGGGGGGTATACTGGTATATAATGCCCCTCCCAGATTCCTGTGGGAGGGGGGGGGGGGAATTTGCCCGATGTCTCCCCCCCCCCTGGATCCACCAGTGCCAGCAATGACCGCCAAGTAGAGCCTCTGTCAAACACTTAATGGAATTATTCACTTTCCCATTTTTCAAATTTGCATAAGTAATTGCGAAAGTTGTGTCATGCCGCGAAGCGGTGCGAAATTTTCCGGTTTTCGACTGTGTATAGCTGGATTTTGACTGCTGCAAAGACAATTTTACGATTGTACGATACATTGGGAACGCGCGTGTGGGGGGGGGGGCATACTTGTATGTAATGTCCCTCCTAGATTCCTGTGTGTGTGTGTGGGGGGGGGATTTGCCCCTGATGCCCCCCCCCCCCCCCCCCTCTGGATCCGCCAGTGGGCCGGCGGCTGCTGGCCTCCAACCGGCTGCCGGCAGTGACGTCATACGGCGGTCCGCCGAGTTCAAGGTCAAATGGCTCGTGTCCTTACCTGGTTATAGAACCTTGGTTTTTACCACGTTCATATAATAGTTTTTACTTTGGAAACACTTTGGAATGAGAAACTTGATTATTTTTCGGTTTTCCTTTATTCCCCGCACAAATTCTCGCCTTTGTTTTCTCCAAAAAAAAATATTTCTATAGTACTTGATAGCATTAGAATGCACTTTTCTTGGCGCAAGAAAGACGAAATATTGCATTGCTATTGGTACGTGTAAACCACTACATCTAAGATTGGAGGGACTAAGATGCACACAAATATGCATTATTTTATATTAGATGTCAAAATGTATGCATTATTGTAAAAATTTATGGGTAACTTATGAACTTAGGGGATATTTATGTAATGCTTCGCTTGAATATTATTGTTTTATTTATCAATTTGAGGCTTTGGGAAATACTTTGTGCCTAATATAAATTGATACCTTGGTATATGAGTATGAGTTTGAAGGCTTCTTGAATGAAACTGATAATATTGTTGGAATGGTAGATACATTTTGTTACTAGCTGTGAATTTTTAATTCGATTTGTTATGTTCTGTGATCTATTTCTGTATTTAGGAAATCCCTTTGTCGTCATGTGCTTTGTTGCTTGATATTGTTTTGCCAGGCTTGTATTAAGTTACTTGTTCCATTTTTAGTGTGCAAGACTAACTCCCAATATTGAATTGCAATTTTAATATAAGTACTTGCCTTGAGGTGTCAATATACATTTTACCTATAACAATGTGTGTTTAATTGTTTGATAAATTTGGTTGCCAGGCTTGCATTAGGCTATTTTTAACATTTTTTACCAATAACTCATAAAATGTCACATTCAAAAGTAAAAATCAAGTCAGGAAGTTGGTGTGGCACTGCCACACCAACTTTTAAGATGGTGTGGCCATGGCCATACCTGCCATACCGCATTCTCCGCCCATGCCTGGAAGGTCACCCGTTGACCTGAAACCTTAAAATCGGATACTATTAGATTCCTCTCATGACAGGCAACATGCTGGTTCTTGCCGCAGCAAGAACCTTTCGAGCATACCCTGGGGCCCATTGAGCCCACTCAGGGGCCCCAAAAACCTGTCCAGGGGCCCCTAGAGCATGTTCACTTGTCCAGGGGCCAATTGAGCACACCCACGGCCCAACAAACCTGCCCAGGGGCCTCTCGAGCATGTCCAGGGGCCCATTGAGTATGTTCAGGGGCCTCTCGAGTCTGGCCATAGGCCCATTATAGTCAGTTTTGGGGCCTCTTGAACCTGCCCAGGGACACATTATAGCTTTCCCAGAGGATCAACGAGTCTATTCAGGGGCCTCTCGAACCTGCCCAGGGGCCATTCGAGCCTGCCCAGAGGCCTCTCGAGCTTGCCCAGGGGCCCATTGAGTCTGTTCAAGGGCCTCTCGAAACTGCCCAGGGGCCTCTTGAGCTTGCCCAGGGGCCGATTGAGTCTGTTCAAGTGCCTCTTGAACCTGCCTAGGGACCATCAGTCTGTTCAGGGGCCTCTCAAGCTTTCCCAATGGTCCATTTATCCTGTTCAGGGGCCTCTCAAACCTGTCCAGGGGCTATTAGAGTCTGCTTAGGGGCCTTTCGGCTTGCCAAGGGGCCATTGAGTCTGTTCAGGACCCTCTCAAGCTTATCCAGAGGGCCATTGAGACTGTGAGCGGGGCCCTCGAGCCTGCCCAGGGGTTGTTAGCCGTCGCCTGGAGCGCCTGCTATAGCTGGAGTGCCTGCTAGCCGTGGTCGGCGCGGTCATAATGAGAGGTAATGTACTGTACTCTGACCCACCTGGTGCAATGTTTTCTTGGGTTTCAAAATGGTAATTTGATAAGTCTGATGCGTTTTTGTTTTATTCGGAGGGGGTGGGGTGATGGTAGTGCAAAACAATTTAACAATTTTCCTCTCAGGAGTGTGTGCTGCAATATTTGTCAGCCAGGGGCGTCGCCGACGGGAGGATCGAGGGGGGAGGTCTGGGCAAACTCCCCCCCCCCCCACTTTTAGAAGGCGGGAGAGGTTCGACCCCCCCCCCCCCCCCCCCCCCCCCCCCCCACACACACACACACATACACACGCGCGCGCGCGCGCACGCACGCACGCACGCGCACACGCGCACACGCGCACACGCGCACACGCGCGCACGCGCGCACGCGCGCACGCACGCACGCACGCACGCACGCACGCACGCACGCACGCACGCACGCACGCACGCACGCACGCACGCACGCACGCACGCACGCACGCACACACACACACACACACACACACACACACACACACACACACACACACACACACACACACACACACACACACACACACACACACACACACTTTTTTAGGGAAAAATTAACAACTTATCGTAAAAATTGCTTTTGCAGTGCAGTAAAAATCCAGCTAGTGTCAAAAACTGGAAAATTTCGCGCCGCTTCGCGGCATGACAGTTTGAAGGGCATGAAGTTTCGCAATTGCTTATACAAATTTGGAAAATGGGAAAAAAGAAGTGTCTGGCAGAGGCTCTCCTTGGAGGTAATTGCTGGCCCTAGGGCCCATTCCCTTCATACAATATTCACTTTTAAGTTTCAAGCAGGCTACATGTTTAGCTAGTTTGCCGAGTTCCGAAAAAGGCGACGCGAACGCAAAGACGAGGAGATCGGCACCCGGAAGCTGGTCCAGCGGTGCACAATTTGCTGGACCGAAGAGCTAATAGTGGAAACAGGGCAGGACCATCTCCATAAGCCATCTCACCTCACGGTCTGGTTCCAATATTAACATTTCGTTTTCCAAGACCTAAAATGCAAATTTTCACGCCGCATCGCGGCGTCACATCGGTAGTCATCGTCATAACGAAGCCATATTCATCGTCATCGGTTCGCCGTAACGCTGAATTGAATGAATATCATGTTTAGCTTATTATCCTCTACAAGGCCTATATTTCTGGGTTTTATCAGGAAAAACCGTAAATATTTCGCGCCGCTTCGCGGCGCTAACTAACAAGTACATACCTACCTACTATAACATGAAAATCCACATAAAAAATGCTGCAAAGGCTTAAATACACGTATCAAAATGGGGATACATTTTTTCGTCATTTCAGCAGCCCCCACACTCAAAAGCCAACCCCCACCTGTTGTCAGCTAAGATATGTTTTCTCTCCTGTACGTAACAATTCAAATTAGTAATGCGCTCAGTACAATGCCTACTGAGGGTCCTGGTCCAATCCAGCGCATAAAAGTAGACGAAGGAAACATGCTAATAAGGGGGCCTCACAAAATAAAGTGGCCGAAATCCGTAGAGTTTTTCATATCCAGGAGTATTTGTTTGGGGTGAGGGGGCCTCTCCCAGGTGCTTGCCCCCCTCCCCCCC